>SZWC01012463.1:27732-68659 GCA_023375785.1 Penium margaritaceum | reverse complement strand
TCCCTCCTCCTCCTCCTCCCCCTCCTCCTCCTCCTCCTCCTGCTCCTCCTCTTCCTCCTCCTCCTCCTCCTCTTCTTCCTCCTCCTCCTCCTCCTCCTCTTCCTCCTCCTCCTGCCCTCCTCCCCCTCCTCCTCTTCCTCTTCCTCCTCATCCTCTCTTTGACCTCCTGCCTTCCTCCTCTCCTCTTCCTTTCTTTCTCCCCTTTCTTCTCTTCTCTGCGTTCTTTTCAATGCTGATGAAAAAATCCTCTCCTGCTTCCTGCTTAATCTTGGCATGCAAATTGCCTTCTTTGTCATGGGGTTTATGTTGCCTTCTACGTTGTTTAAGGGAACGTTAGTGTTTTGCACCTTTGTCCACCTCATCAACAGTGTCTTACGCATACCCCACGTCATTGCATTGCGCTGCTCCTCCAACTGCTGCTCCTCCTACTGCTTCCCCTATCTGTCATGCTTACGCACATGGGAGATATTTCTGTTTTGACTATGTGTGGTTTCCGTCCTCGTTTTTGGTGCAAGTGACGAGTGGGCTCAACATGTCCTGTGCTGCTTGTATGCATGCATTGTCTTTGCAGAGGGACAACAAGAATGAGGTGGATAAGTACCTCGTGCAGGATCGTGCGCTGGTATGGGCGTCGGCGCTTTTGGCTCAGTGCTGGCAGGAGCTCAATGACACGTACCTTAGCGGAGGGCGAGTGCATTGCAGCAGGGTGTGTGACGTTGTGTGCAGTGCTCATGCTTATGTCGTGTAGTTAACACGCTGAACTCCGTCATGTTTAAAATCCAATTTCATGCAAGAAATTAAGTTCCAAGTTGGTTAGATGCAAAATGATGTAGTCTTGTAGTGACTGCCTTTTTTGTGGTAACCATGACCTGATGGGGAAAAGGGGAGAAAAGAAAAAGGAAAAAAAAGGTGCCGCCTCCATTGAGCTTAAATGTAATCTCCAATTTCTGTCAAAAGTGTTATCCTCCACATGAGGCATGACCGCCCTCTAAGAGCCTATGGGCCAATGTTTTCTTCACATCAATGGGAATAGTGTCTGTGAACTCATGTCCCTAGCATGCTTTACTATAAACTGGCCCAGGCTGGGATTTTCTGAAATTGAATGTTGGAAAAGGGGGGGGAGGGGGGGGGGTGTTGGGGGAGGGGGAGGGATGCATACCACATGATGTCCTAAAATGTTTACTTTTGAGGATACTTTGTACGAACATGTCTTGTCTCTGCAGTCATTACCAGCCTTGATTTTTTCTCAATTGTTTGTACTGAGTGTTGTGTCATCCAAGTACGGCCACGTGCTCATCTATGCACTTTTTTCGGGTGAATTCCACAAAACCATGTTAGTGCAAGCTTGAAACGATATGGAATGAGGGTCAAGTAAGAAACACAAAAGTAGGCGGAGAGGCAACGAAGGGTGATATGGTGCACTATGAATGCCATATCATGTAATGCTTTGAGGTTGAGGCTATGGGATTTGTAGCTGGATAAGGATGTTTGAAAGGCACAGATTTCAGTCCGTAGCGGGAACCAAGCCTAAGCCATGTCTTGGCCTTCTGCATTTGCATCATTCACATATTTGGGGACATCCATTCACATCAGATACAGATCAATATCTAGTGGTTAAAAGTTGTAATAATTGTAACTATCGTACTTATGAAGGAAAAAACTACATAAAATGTTTCATTGATCATGCGTAAACATTGTAAGTGTTCTTCAAAACACACTAGTTTTGAAAAATGAATTGTTTATTAAATTCATGTATGTAAGAATTCATTTTTCATTGGGCCAAATAGCTCAGATACCCATATAACGCAAAGTGTGACTCTGATCCGCCCAGCACCGGCAGAAAAATAACTGAAAAGCCCAATCTGAAATCATGCTCGCTCGCGGCATGAGTCGACGCCCGAGCAAAAAAAAGCCGTCACGGCCCTCCGGCCAATCGACGGTCAAGGACGAGAGGCGTCGATCGCACCTCGCCAGCCGTCGATCAGCCGATGCTCGATCGACGGCCTGCGAGGTCCACGATCAGCGACTTTCGTCGCTGATCATCGATCGGCCGGAGTCCTCGATGACGAGGGTGACTCCGGAAATCCTGCATCGGCTGATAAGAAACATAAAACAAACGTAAGAAGTTTAGCTTTCAAATCCTTCGTTGAAACCACAAACCTAAAACAGTTTAATTCAAGATTAATTTTGGAGGGTTCGGGTTTTATTTCTAAACTGGCACCTGCCGGGCCCCGCGATAGCGGGGCGCGGCAAGTGCCAGTTTAAAGCATGGGGAGTCTCGAACTCCTCACAAAAGTTACAAAAATGTCCACAGAAAGTCTCACAAACCCTATTTTTTTGGGGTTTGTGATATTGCGGAAGAGGCATCATGTCATGCGTCGACGACGCATGACATGGTGCCTCGACATCGACGTTTTCCTTTTTTCCTTGTTACTGGCCTGGCGGTCGCGGCGTCAGATGGGTAGCTAGGTTATCTCTTGCTCGACGACGGGCAAATGAGTTGTATAGTTCCGAAAACTGGGTATATCGTGACCGAACCCTTTTTATTGTTAAGAAACTCGCGGCAACAATCTTTTACAAAACTCTTTAGGCCCAACTCTCTACTCTTTATTGATGGACGATGTAAATGCATGTTCACGAATCTCTTAACAATACAAATACAAGGCCAAGGCATGGCCTTTTGCACATGCTAAAGCAAAAGCATATCACTTTTCCTTGTGCTTGAACCGTATTCACTTCATATTTACTTTGATTTGGAACGCTCTAAATGCTGTGTCTCTGGCTCATGCACTTAGGTCGTTGTTGAAGGTGGTACACTGGCATTCAGAGCTCGCTCAAAATGTTTTCCCCTTTGCGTCTGTAACGAATTGGTAAGGGAAGCTTGGCCCATTGGGCCAAAACCGAGGTAACTGAGGGTCTTCGACCCTCAATCCATCCCATCTAATCGCCCACAGGTCAGGGACCCATTCAAGCCATGAGGAGAGGCCGGCCCGCGCTACAGCGTCACTCTGGTTGCAATCGTCATCAAAGAGTCGTGCAAAGAGACTCGAGTGCTTTAAGTCTCCGGAGGCCCATTTCGGTTTTTACCTGGCCCTCTCGTTCAGGGTCCAAAACGAGGGCGATATTACCTCGGACTCGTGAGTTCACACGAGTTTTCCGGTTTTGAAAGTCGCAATTTGTCCTAAACGAACTCGAATTTCCGTTTTGACGCATCGGTGTGAAATCATCGCGTGCGAGTCACGATTGGCAATTTCACTTTTCTTTTGCGTACCTCCCTTCTTGCTCTCTCTCAATCCCTCGTGCTTGCTTTCTCTTGCGAGCAAGGAGGGTGAGCCAGGGCGGGGGGGCAAAAGACCACATGCCTCGGCCCTCAAGGCGTCGCGGCCTCTTGGCTGCCGATTGAGCCACCAGCTTGATCGGCGGCTGGTGGCTCGCTGGCGGGTGGCCGGCCGGTCACTTGACCGGCCGCAGGCCACCCAGCCCGCCGGCCGGTAGCCACCGTGTGGCTTGCCACCGGCCAACCCTCGGAATAGCGAGGGGTGGCTTAGAGCCACCCCCTCGCTATCACTAGGTGGGAGGGCCAAACCGGCCCTCTCGCTACATTCCTCCCCATGAATTATGAGCCGTCCCCGTTCATTACCAACAAGTGACAGTGCCAAATAGTGAGTCCTCGAATTATGAAAGAAGATTAATATTTTCAATCAGAAGCATACCATTGACACGTGCACAACACGTGGACCTAAGCTGCAGCTTATTGGTTAGCACAACTACCGGCCTCCCTCCTTTAGGCAAGAGCGTCCGTGCGATAACCATGTTGGGCGTCCCCAGTCTCCTATGGACGATTTCCATGAATACCGACCTATGGAAATGTTGTTCACTTTTTTCACATTTAGGTGGTGCTCCTTGCCATGCATCGATCTATGCAAGCTGTTTGCTTGCTCCGTTACTCGTTGACCATCCTTGTGGGCAAATGAGATTTGGGCTCCCATCAGTTATGTTCAAGTCCACTACCGGCCCAATGAACGAGGTATTCCCCAAGAACGCACGCCCAGAGTGTATGCTCATGGTGCAAGAGTAGACGGAAGACATCGTATTGGTCGTCGGTAGCAAGGACCGTTGCGGTGGCTGAATGATTCTATTTACCATGCATGGAGCCAGCAGGCTCAAAAGAAACACGTCATGTATCTTTGTACTCGATGAAAACAGCAATTGGCCCGATGCATGCCATGATGGGAAATAACCCAATCCACTTTGATAAACGTCTTCGTGCCCTTGGCAACTTCTGCTAAAGGTTCTTAGTGCTAAGCAACACTTTGTCACCGATGTCAAACAAGATCTCACAGTGACTTCTATCGATGTGTACCTTTTGTTGTTGCCAAATAGTTTGAAGGTAACCCTTTGTCTCCTGTAACAAGGAGTCTATGCACACGCCAAAGGCTTGAGCAGAAGGAGCCTGTCCTCCAGCACTCGCACTCTTTACCAATGAACTGGGCGCCACTGGATGGGACTACTATTCAACACAAACAGTGTGAATATTGTGGACTTGTTCACTGATTTGTTCACTTCACACTCCGCCGGTGCTAGAAATGTTTCCCACTCATTCTTGGCAGGGTCTACGTACATATGGGGCATATGTTCCATGGTGCGATTTATGCACTCTGTTTGTCCGTCAATTCGATAGTGAAATGCTGTCAACATATTCGACTCACTGCCAAAGTGCTCCTACATCTTTTGCCAATACTTACTAGCAAATTTTTTATCTTGGTCGGAGATCATGTGCCACAGCAAGCCGTGGCATTTTGCGACACCCTCAAAGAAGAAACAAGTGGTGTCCCCTACGTTCACATTAGTAGTTGTCAGAATTAAACTTGTCATTTTTGTTAATAGATCTACAACCACTAGTATTGCATCATGGCCATGGGCCATTTCCGAAAGACCAGTGAAAAAGTCCATGCTGAGGCACTCCCATGGAGTCCTAGGGATGGGAAGCCGCTAGAGGAGTCCAACAGAATCTTTGTTACTAGCCTTATTCCGTAGACATGGGTTGCATGTCATGTAATATTTCTGAAAATCGACACTCCGTCCTGACCATCAATAGTGGTCCAAGAGTGCCTGTCCAGTCTCTCGAGGTTCTGCAAGACCTACAACTACCAAGTCCTAGAGTTGGAAGATAATCTTCGCTCAAAGGTCTCTTGAGTCTGGCACAATGACTTGTTCTCAGTGCCAAAATATTTCCTACGGCCTCCACCAATACGTACTTGTCCAGATTTTGAGTCGTGAAACCAAGAATCCATGCCGTATCCCATCCGGATCCTCTTTACAAAACCGTTGTAGTGGGTAGTTTCTTGAGGTGGTTGCCGTAGAGGTGTAGGAGGATCTGGTGTTTGCACTATTGTAGTCACAATGGCCTTAAAACACCCACCGACCTCGGTCGTTGCTTTAACTTCCACAGGCTGTAGGCTTAGTGGATCAGCCACGTTGATACGTCATGGCTGATATTCCCATGTGAACAAGAATCGGCTCGGACATTTGCTCTAAAGTGCCTTTTATCTAGACATGTTGGGTTGCATTTGGAAAAAACACCTATGGGTTATGGTGTGTCACGACCATCACACCCCTTTCAGCGCCCTTGAGGTAGCAATACCCCATCTTGAAAGCGTGTACCACCGTAAGGAACTCTTGATCCCCAGATTGGAAAGAGCTTGCCTAATTCACAAGTACCCACAAGATGTAGACTTGAGTGGGTGAATAATGGGAGTTACAACGTCCATTGTATAGATTCTCTTTATCACAAAATTGGGTTGTCGTCATCGAGCCTGTTCACTCGGAAGAGTGGAGGTAACATGACAATATTGTTCAAAGGAACTCTTGATCCCCCATTGGGTTGAAATCGTCGACTAGAGGTACAACAAACGAAATTTGAATCATCGCTTTGAGGGTGCTTGTTTCATGCATTGCATCACACAATCTTAGACAATGGTCATTGTTGTCTCTACTAAGCATGTGCAATTACGCATCTCATCCGGGGATGCCAAGTTGAGTGGGTAATGTTGGTCAGTAAGTGTAGAATAATGTTCAATAAGAGGAGAGAAAACAACGGAGAAGCTTGAGCTCGTCAAAAAAACAAAGTGTTTCACATACTCATCTGAAAACATGCACCCACACTCGTGATCGAATTTTGCTCCTTAGTTGTCCCCACAGACGTCACTTAGAGGTGAAGAAAACCCGGACCACGGCCGGGCCCATTGTCGCAACCGCGGCCCTGTCCATGGCCCTATTTGCGGCTTCCTGCTCCACCATCACCATGAGGTGCCGCAGCTGGGGCCAACGCCGCGGCCTCTTGCCCACCACCGGCAGCCTTAGGGCACTCGGCCCTAAAGTTTCTAGGCTACACGGCATGGGCTGTCACTCAAGGTGTGGTTGCTATGTGCCCCACTCCTTGACGACGTACTTGAAGAGATTGTCCTCAAGTCGTATCATGGGGAGGTCACCCCACTGACTAAGCGCGCACACATCACTATGCGCGACCTCGAGCAGGTTCTTGGCCCGCCACTGTCTATCTTCAAATGGCTTGCACTTTGCCTTGCCCACGATGCAAGGCTCACGCTTGTGCTCTGTGAAATCTACTCCTGCGTCTGCTGCACCGGTGATGTTGAGGCCGTGAACCATGTGGCACTTCGCCATCTCCTGTACGACTGCCGGCAACGAGTGCCCAAGCCACTGATGCCACAGCTGCAGGTCTGCTCTCCCGCCTTTTGCGAGGTTGATGACGCATGCTAGCGGGTCTGCTGCGTGTGTTATCGAGGGGATGACCTTGGGCTGAACGATGTAGAGGCCTCCCTCGCGCTTTGCCTCGAGTACAACCTCGCCGCCTCCGTCCATCCGCATGACTGCACCTTTCCTACGAAAGAGCACTTCATATCGCTTGTCTGTCAAGCGGCTTGCACTCAGAATGCCAGCCAGGCCGGGGATATGTTGCACGTTTTGGATAACACATTGCTCCCTTTTACCACCAACCACCACCTCTACGTCCACATCACCTTGGCCGGCCGCAGGTTCGACCTTGGCATTGGCGGTCACCATGGACTTTGCAGACTTGGTGTAGTTGATGAACCCCACCTTCTTGACATGGGTATGCTCCTCCGTGCCTGAGTTAAGGCACCGCCGGTTGGAACCCTTCAGGTCGTGGTTCTTTGTGCCATTGAGGAGCGCCTTCTTGCCTTTGGCACCCTTGCCGCTAGCCTGCGCCTCCTCCGGCAACTCCTTGGCCCAATGGCCTTCCTTGCAACAATTATGGCATGCACCTCTCCTGGCACCCTTCTTGCCACCGCCCTTACCGCCTAGCTTGCCGCTACAGCTGCCACCCTGTGCTTTGGTGACCAGGGCAGTTGAGGATGACAAGGTCTTACCACCACTCCGATGGTGCACCTTGTCGGGGATGTACTCGGCGACTGCGCCGTAAGTCAAAGTAACCCTTGGTGGAGATTGCAGATTGCATAAACTGTGAGAGGTTGAGAATCATTAATTATTAGTTCTTTTGGCAAGATGATATCGGATTCTTATAGCCTGTGATCTAAGCTTTCCAACGCATCAAAGAACGCCCAAAACGAAGCAGTAGAGCCCCTACTAAGGCCGTCAAAGTACCCTTGGTAGAGCCGCCCACTATGCCTTGCACACTAGGCAACGGGAGGCACTATGACGATGACCCATCGGACTGCCTTTCCTTGCCCAGAAGCCAAGGAGAAGTTCACCCTGGTGAAGGAGGTCCTTCTGGTCACTTCATGTTCACATGGTGTGCCCCTTGCCTTGAGTGCCGTTGAGCGTACTCCCTGGTTCGACCACTAAGGAGTGGTCAAACACCTAGTCTCACTTTAGATTTGGATTCCTTGGATTTTTCCATGCAGGATCGAACTTTGAATTGCTCGATTTGAGTGAGTATTTAGAAAGTTAGCCTAGCCCAAAAATTGGGTATTCGGCGGGTGGAATCTGGTACCCGCCATGGGAGGCTGGATAGTCCACCGCCAGTGATCCAAGTTCATTCCTAATGGGCTCCAAGTGCACGAGGGGCATGAATGAGGTAACCATAAGGACCTCCTTCACCAGGGCGAACTTCTCCTTGACTTCAGGGAGAGGAAAGGCGCTTCGACGGGTCATTGTCAAAGCGCCTCCCGTCCCCAATAGTGCAAGGCTAGGTGGGCGGCTCCACCAAGGGCTTCTTCGACGGCCGTAGCAGGGGCTCTACTGCTCCGTTTTGGGCATGCTTGGATCACAGGCTACAAGGATATGATGTAATCTCACTATGCTAAGTAACAAAAACTTGTTTCGATTCAGTTATAGTGAATGCGACGTGTTCTGTCCACTCTTGCCCGTGATCATTGTGCTCCACACTCTTCCCCATTGGTGTCCATTGGCTACCCGAACACTGGTAGCATACTTCAGTGAGAGCTAGGCATCCTTGAGGGTGCCTCCACACCCACTAGAGCCAACAAAGGGTTATGGGCCCACGTGCCTAGAAGGACCCTAGCTCCTCAACGTTCACGCTACCGACACGCGCCATGGCAAACGACCAAGAAAGAGAGCATCGGTGATGTCGCCAAGTTTGATGGGAACGGCTTCCCTTTGTGGAGGTGGCAGTTTGAGGTCTACCTGGAAGACAAGGGCCTGCTTGAGCTGGTCAATGGTAAAGAGATCGCCCCTCTGGATACCGCGACGCCGAAGGAAGTGAACAAGTACAAGAAGCGCAACAAGAAGGCACTTGCATTGTTGGTGTCAGCGCTAGCTCCACCGCAACACGCATTGAGTCAAGGATGCACGGAGGCCACGGAGGCCTGGAAGAAGCTCTACACCATCTACCATTCCACCAACCTTGCTAGCCAGCTCTTCATCTTCAAGAGGCTCGTCACCCTCCGAGCCAATGAAGGCGACGAAATCATGGAGATCTTGTAGTAGATTAGTCCCTTACTGCCGAGTGTGTAGCCACCAGATGGAAGGTTGACCCTCAGCTACAAGCTATCATCCTCCTTCTGGCCTTGCTGGACAGTTGGAGTCCCATGATCACTGTCGTAGGCGGCTGGTTTACCGATGAGCTGAAGTACTTGAAGGTGGCTGAGTATGTTTGCAACGAATGGATGCGGCGTGGTGGGAGAGAGAGCGGGGAAAACGTCAAGTTCCGCCTATGCTGACCACCCTCAAGGTAGAGGGAGAGGCAAGAAGAGGAAGGGTGCCAAGCAAGGCACCAAGAAAGGTGACAACAAGGGCGAGTACTACAACTATGGCAAACAGGGCCACTATGCATGCAACTGCCCCAACAGGAAGTTGGACCAGCCAGGGAAGGCTGGAAAGAAGGACGATGTCGCAATGATGGCAAAGGAGTCCGCCGACTTGATAGATCCGGGAGTCTCCGTGATTGACTCCGGATCGGGCCGCCACATACAATGCAACCGGGCAGCATTCGTTACCTATAGCACCTCAGAGCGGCGCATGACAGTGGCCAACGGCAAAACGGAGTTGGCTGCCGGTGAAGGCAACGTCCGCATCGAGATGGATGTGGACGGGGAGCACAACTCATGACGTGCTCCACATGCCCAACTTTGAGGCAAATCTGCTGTCAGTGAGCCGCCTCACCAACAAGGGGCTCGAGGTGCTCTTCAACAAGGTGGCCATCATCCGCAAGGAGGGGAACGTCCAGGTGATTGCACACGGAAAGCGAGAGGACGACTTGTACCTACTCCGTGCAAAAATCCTTGGCAGCCGGGAGGAGCCCGACGTCGCCCACCTTGCGAAGAAGGACGATGGAGACCTGGACCTGTGGCACCGCCGCCTTTGCCACATCACTCCCTCAACTGTGAGCGACATGGCAAAGAAGGAAGTAGTGCAGGATCTTGAGGTCAAGAGCCTCGACGCAGCCAAGAATACCGTGTGCGAGCTGTGCGTGGTGGGCAAGGCGACACGGCAACCGTTCGATGGCAAAGGGACGCGTGCATCGGCGAAGCTAGAGGTGGTCCACACTCATGTGTGCGGACCATTCGAGAGCTCCATCAGGGGCGCTCGCTACTTCATGACCTTCATCGATGATCACAGCCGCAAGCCCTACCTCTACATCATCAAGAGGAAGAGTGACGTCCTGACATGTATGTAGGAGTTTAAGGCGGCAGTGGAGCGGCAAACAGGGTTGAAGGTGAAGGCGTTCCAGAGCGACAACGGCGGTGAGTACGAGGGCTGCTCGGCATCAATGAAGAGTAAGGGGATCGCATGGCAGAAAACTACGCCATACTCTCCTTAGCAGAACGGCATCACCGAGAGGGCAAACCGCACCATCCTCAACATGGTCCAATTCATGTTGAGCGATGACGGCCTCGCACAGCGGTACTAGGGCGAGGCGGCACGGACAGCGGCGTACATTATGAACCTGACACCAATGAAGCCGCTAAAAGACACGGAGTCTAAGGTGTGGAAGACGCCACAAGAAGTGTGGAGCGGGAGAAAGCCCACTGTGGCACACCTCCGCACGTTTGGTTGTTTTGCACATGTTGTGCAGGTACGGGAGGGGCGGGGCGAGCTTGACCCACGGACTCGCCGGTGCATCTTCGTCGGGTACGAGAGCGGGAGCAAGGCGTACTGGCTCTTCGACCCGCGGAGGCAGCAGATTGTGAAGAATCACGATGTCGCGTTCAACGAGGACAGCCGTTGGACGGACAAGGACGCGAGTCTCTCCAAGCAGGGGGAGTGGTTGCCACTCCTTGAGGGGGAGACACCAGAGGATGCAAAAGAGGGTGACGTCCGAGCGGCTCCAATCGGCGGGAACCATCCAGAGGATGGGGGAGCGACTGATTTGCCTTCAGATGAGTCGGGCGCTGAGTCCGAAGCGCCGGTAGCAGTGTAGCTGAATGAGGAGGCAGGGAGCGAGCCCGCATCTCCACAGTCCCCGAGAGAGGGGGAGCAGGCCAGCGATGCAAGTGGCACCGCGAGAGGACAGCAGCAGTAGCAGCAGCGGCAGCAGCAGCAGCAACAGCCTCAACACCAGCAGCCCCGGAGAAGCGGACGCGCAAGGAGGACGGCAAAACGGTACGATGCCACGGAGGGCATCTGGACTGGGTACTCTTGGGCATTTTTTGTACAAGAGGAGCCCGAGACCATCAAGGAGGCGTTACAGTGGAAGGATGGGGCTAAGTGGGAGGGAGCTATAAAATCCGTGCTCTCCTCCCATGAAGAGAACGTCACTTGGCAGCTGATTCACAAGACGGAGGGCACATAAATCATCGGCTTCAAGTGCATCTTGAAAAAAAAGCTCACCAAGGAGGGGAAGGTGGAGCGGTACAAGGCGCAGCTGGTGGCGAGGGGGTACACCCAACAGAAGGGTGAAATCTTCTAAGAAACCTTCGCACCGGTGGCAAAATTCGGCTCCATCCGCTCCATCCTCTCGGTGGCGGCGGCGCGGGACTACAAAGTTCACCAAATGGACGTGAAAACCGTGTTTCTCAACGACGACCTGGATAAGGAGGTCCTCATGGATGTGCCGGAGGGGGTGGACGCACCGCCGGGAAAGGTGCGCCGGCTTCGCAAGGCGCTCTACGGATTGAAGCAAGCGCCACTCATGTGGCACCTAAAAATGAACGGCTTCATGGCCAAGCTTGGCTTCAAGTGCAGCGAAGCAGATTAGAGCGTGTACGTATGGAAGCAACCGGAATAGCACCAGATCGTGGTCCTTTACGTGGATGACCTCATCCTTGTGTCATCGGACATGGAGGAGTTGGTGAACCTGAAAGCGGCAGCTGGGCGGTCAGTTCAAAATGACCGACATGGGTGAGCTTGAGTACTACCTTAGCGTCGCCATCAAGAGGAATCGCAAGGCACGCACGCTCGAGATGGGGCATGCAAAGTATGTGCAAGAGGTGCTCCGCCGCTACAACATGGAGGAGTGCAACCCCATCGGCACACCCATGTCCACCACATGTGAGTTGAGCTTGAGCATGGGCCGGAGCACGGACGAGGAGAAGGAGGAGATGGCAGGTGTGCCATACATGTCTGCGGTGGGGAGTATCATGTACGCCATGATGGCGAAGCGGCCAGACCTGGCCTTCGCGGAGGGCCAAGTGAGCCGCTACATTGCTGACCCTGGGCCGCTGCATTGGCAAGCGATGAAGCGGATCCTCCGCTACCTCAAGACGGCAAAACAGTCGCGGCTCGTGTTTGGAGGGGGAGCGCGTGACGACTCCCTTGAGTTGGTTGGCTACTCCGATGCCGACTGGGCTGGTGATGTAGATGACAGAAAATCAACGTCGGGGTACGTGTTTGTGCTTGGTGGTGCAGCAGTTTCATAGGCAAGCATGAAGCAAGACTGTGTTGCACTTTCCAGCACCGAAGCAGAGTACATGGCACTCACGGAAGCCGCAAAGGAGGCGGTGTGGCTGCGGCGGCTGCTAAAGGAGATCGGCGTGCCGCAAAGGAAGCCAACGGTACTCAATGTGGACAACATGAGTGCCATCAGCCTGACCCAGAACCCGGTGCTGCACAGGATGACCAACCATATCGAGAACCGGCATCACTATGCGCGAGACTTGGTGCGAAGGGAGATGCGACTATTGTGCATTGTGGCACTAAGCGCATGCTTGCCAATGCCATGACCAAGGCACAGCCCAAGGACAGGCACAACACAAGCTACATGGAGCTCGGTCTGCGCTGTGAAGTTAAAAATGCTACAGGTTCCAATGACTGGACATCAAGGCTGCGGTGCAAGGGGGACATTGTTGACATGGAGTGCCCCTTGCCATGAGTGCCGTTGAGCGTACTCCGTAGTTAGACCACTGAGGAGTTGTTGAACACCTAATCTGACTTTAGATTTGGATTCCTTTGATTTTTCCATGCAGGATCAAGTTTTGAATCGCTCGATTTGAGTGAGTATTCAGAAAGCTAGCCTAGCCCAGAAACCGGGTGTTGGGCGAATGGAATCTGGTACCCGCCATGGGTGGCGGGATAATCCACCGCCAGTGATCCGAGTTCGTTCCCAATGGGCTCCAAGTGCATGAGGGGCACAAATCAGGTAACCATAAGGGCCTCTTAAACCAGGGTGAGCTTCTTCTTGACTTCTGGGCGAGGAAATGCGCTTCGACGGGTCATTGTCGAAGCGCCTCCCTTCGCCTAGAGTACAAGGCTAGGTGGGCGGCTCCACCAAGGACTACTTCGATGGCCGTAGCAGGGGCTCTACTGCTCTGTTTTGGGCGTGCTTGGATGCGTTGGAAATCTTAGATCACAGGCTATAAGGATCTGATGTAATCTTATTTTTCTTAGAAACAAAAACGGGTTTTGATTCAGTTATACTGAATGCGACGTGTTCTGCCTAACCTTGCCGGTGATCGTTGTGCTCCACACTCTTCACCATTGGTGTCCATTGGCTGCCCAAACACTGGTAGCATGCTTCAGTGAGAGCTAGGCATCCTTGAGGGTGCCTCTATACTCACTAGAGCCAACACTTCATTCATGCCCCTGGTGCATTTGGAGCTTGTTGAAGACGAACTCAGACCACCGCGGTGGAATAATCCCGTCACCAGAGACGGAGACCCAGATTCTACCCGCCAACCACCTGAACTTTGGATGGGGCTAACTTTCTGAATTTCCAACCGAATCAAGCAACTAAAGCTCGAAACTACATGGAAAAATCCAAGGAGTCAAAATTTGCAATCAGATCAGACATCCAACCACTCTCTCGTAGTCGAACCAGGAAAATGACAAATGGCATACATAGCAGGGGCACTTTTTAACAGAAGGCCGCTCCAGACCTCCCTGGCCAATGAATGTGGCCTTCATTGGTGCTAGTAGTGTAGGAGCTGTCACTTGAACCGGACCCATTGCCACCAAACCTTGAAAATTCATATCTCTCTCAAACGACTTCGAATCGAGTTCCGTAAAGTGCTACAGAACGAGGGAAACATCCTCTATTCACTTGTTGTCTCCTGATGAGTTTTATCGAGCAACCCACTTTGGTCACTTTTGGCAACCCATATCCAACAGGATAGCTCAAGAAGGGGCAAACAGGCAGGGTAGCCTTGTGAGGGGAAAAATGGTGGGCTGGGTTGGAGAATAATGCTCATGGGAGGACTTGAACCTGTGAGGTGAGTCAAATGAATCAACGTGAGAAGCAAGAGACTCAGATTTCACTAACACACCCCTGAGAATCTTGGTGCTCATATTGACACCCCTTGAAGCTGAGGAGGGTGAAGGCCAAGGAGAGAAAGGAGGCGGTGGTGGTATTTGTAGGTGAGGGCCTTGGTGAAGATATCTGCCAAGATGGCCGCGAAGGACATGTGGCAGGTGTCCAGGTGACCAGCCTGCACTTGCTCGTGGATGTAGAAGTACCGAAGCTCGATGTGCTTGGTACGAGCATGGAACACCAAATCATTGGTGAGGGGGATGATGCTGGCATTGTAGCAGCACGAGTGGGGCTGAGGCTTAGGAAGGCAAAGCTCGTGGAGGAGAGTGCAAAGCCAGGTGGCCTCCTGTGCTGCCATGATGCTTGGGTAGAGTTCTGCCTCGCAAGAGGTGATCAAGATGGAAGAAGAAAGAGTGGATTGGCAACTGATGACATTAGATTCGAGGCGGAAACCATAGCCTTGGGTAGAACGGTGATCCTCTTGGTCGTTGGCCCAAGTGGAGTCTGTGAAACCCTGGAGAGAGATTGCCGGGGATCCACCAAGATTGAGGCCGTATGCTTGAGTGGAGTGGAGGTAGCGGAGGACCCTCTTGGCAGCGCAACTGGTAGGTGGAGAGGCAGCCTAGTCCAACAAAACAGGAGCGGACACTGAGAGGGTAGGCCAGGTCAGGAAAGGTGTAGACCATGGCATACATGAGACAGCCAACCAGCTGAAGAAAGGGGTCCAAAGAGGGGTGGGTGGTGGGGACAGAGGGGTTGGTAAGACTATGGTCGGTGGATAGAGGCATTGTCGTGCCATTGGATTGGAGGTATCTGAATCTGAGGAGGATGGTGTTGATGTACGTTTCTTGAGTGAGGATGATGGTGCGGTTGGGGCGGTCCCGCCAAACCTCCATGCCCAAGTAGTGCGTGAGCTCTGGGAGATCTTTCATTGTAAACTGCTGCATGAGAGCTTCTTTGAGGGCAATGAGATCAGCAAGGCCACTAGAGGCAGGTATCATGTCATTAACGTATGCAAGGAGGAAGCAACCGGAAGAGGAAGTGTGGATGAAAAGACAAGCATCAAACTCGGCAGCGTGGAGCCCGAGGGAGATGAGAGAAGATCGGAGTTTGGAGTGCCACTTGTGAGCTGATTTTTTCAGGCTGTAGACGAGTCGATGAAGGTGCCAAACGGCATCACAGAGGGTAGTGCAATGGCCTTTGAGAGGCTCCAAAAAGATGGTCTCACAAAGATCACCTTGAGGGAAGGCGGCGGAGACATCCATGGAGTGGAGCTCCATATTGCAAGTGGCAGTGATGTGGAGGAGGGTGCGGAAGGTGGTAACTTTGGCTGTGGGAGAGTCGGTGTCAAATAAGTCAACGTTGTGCCATTGAGAGAAAGCTCTGGCAACGTGGAAGGCTTTTAACGCGAAGAGCTTCCCAAGGGCGATTTTGAACTGGTAGATCCACATACCCTTCACCACGCTTGTGGTTGGGGGGGGGGNGGGGGTCTGTGGTGAAGACAATGAGGAAGGGTAGCAGGGGAAGTTGTGAGGGAGAGGACTTCTTTGTGATGGTCGTCAACGAGACCAGGGTCAACACTGCGAGGGAGGGGTGACTGAAGGCGGGAGGAGTGACGAGGGCCGGTGGAAGGGCAAGGCGGAAGTGTGGGTGGGGAGGAGGGATGTGGGAGGGAGGGAGGGAGGGGGGGAGGATGAAGGGGGAAGGAGGCCAGGACCGTAAACCTCGTGGAGGCCAAAAGGGGGTCATGAAGAAGGGGCCGAGTGGAGGGGTGGATGAGGGAAAGTCGGAGGGGGAGAGGGAGGGGGAGAGGGAGGGGGAGGGGGAGGAGGAGGGGCAATGGGAGGGGGAGGGGGAGGAACCACGGACAGAGGAGGAAAGCCGGGAGGAGAGGAGGGAGGAGGAGAAAGGGGGATTCCGGGAGGGGAGGATGGAGGTGAGGTGGAGGAATGAGGGGGGGAACCAGCAAGGGAGGAAGTGGGAGAAAGGCTGAGAGGAGTCATGGAGAATGGGGTCGGAAGAAGCGGTGGAGAGGGGAGGAAATCAAAGTGGGTCCACTCAAAAGCAAGTGTGGAGTGAGAGGTTTTGGGGAGGAATGGGAGGGTTTCATTGAAGGCGGTATCAATGTTGTGTGTCTCTTGTCTCGTGGCGGTGTCAAGGGGCACAAAACCAGTCGACTTTGGAGCAAAGCCCACAAACATTTGGGGGGCGGCATGTGGTTTAATTTTGGAAGTGTGCTGCTGAAAGCATTGCTACTTGTTGAGGAGGACGTATGCAGGAGAACCCCACACACGAATATTAGAGACGTCCGGTTTCTTACCAAACCACGCCACGCATGGAGAATGGAGGAAGGGTAGAGGTTGTGGACGCGGGAGGCGTAGCGGAGAGCATACACCCAATAGGACTTTGGTGTCAAAGAATGATCAAGGAGTGTGCAATGATGGGGAGGAGGACTCTGTTGCCATGTTTGGCAATGCCTTTTTTCGGGCGACTCGGGAAGAGTGAGATGATGGTGAATGCCGTGATGGTCGCAATACTCAGAGAGGAGATTGGGTAGTAATCTTCCTCCATGGTCGGAGTGGAGATGGAGAATGTTGCGACTGAATCAGGTGGATGCATGGCTGGCAAGGAAGGTATCCTGTGCATTGGATTTGGAGGTGAGGAGGAGTCCAATTCCAAAGCAGTTAGATTCATCAATGATAACGAGGAAGTGGGAGTGACCTTGGAAAGAGGTGGGGTGAATCGGGCTGACAAGGTCAAGATGGACCAAGTGGATAGGCTTAGGGGCACAAGGGGGATCAGGAGGATGAGAGGTGGCTTTGAGCTTGCCGAGGGTGCATGAGGGACAAGTGGGGGCGGGGAGAGTGGGAATAGGTGGGAAACGAGGGAGACCGACGACCATGTTCTTAGATGAGAGGCATTGGAGGACGGCAAAATGGGGATGGCAAAGTCGGTGATGGTGGAGGATGAGGGAGTTGGCATGTGATGGCATGAGCAAGTTGGAGAGGGAGAGGCAACAAAGGCTGGTTGTGAGCAAGGAGTGGAGAGGTGGTAGATGTTTTTTGAGAGGCAGAAGGTGGTGAGATGAGAGCCGGAAGAGGAAATGAGATGAGCTTCGGTGCTGAGAGCAGGAAAGGTAATGGTGACGCCCTCTTGTTGGAGTTGGTAAACCGAGAGGAGATTGGTGCAAAGGGAGGGAACATGGAGGCCGGAAATAGAGCCATGAGGAGAAGCGGGTGATGAAAGGGTGGCTTGGGAATGGCAAGTGGCACTTGTGGAGCTGTTGGCTCCATTCATTGTGACGGTGGAGGGAAGTGGAGAAATGTGGTTGGCATCACGAAGAGTGTAGGATGCGGCACCGGAGTCAGAGGTTCTTTTTGGTAAAGAGAGAGGGAGACACAGAGTTGATCAAAGATCCTTCATTGATGTCATGAACAAGATGGACCAAAGTACGAGCTACTGGGGCCACATAGCTAGCAAAAGAGGGAGGGTTCAAGTTGAGGCTTTGTTGTGCTTGGCTGTGACTTTTGGGTCGGCAAGGAGAGAGCCGCCCATGGCGGCAATGGAGGCCATGAAGGGAGGTTTGAAAGAAGGCGGGTGGGCAGCCAGGGAAAAAAATAGATAGAAAACGTGAAAATTTTATTTCAATTTTTTTTTTTTGCGATGGAAAGTTGGGGGAGGAGGCCAGCAAGAAGAAGGGTCAGATTTTCTTGACCTCCCCCGAGCACAAACACAAACCCACTGGTTGACCTCCTTGTGTCCAGGTCACCTCCCCAATCTGCGTCACTGTATCCGATGAGGATGGAATTGTTGTTGCCGTTGAAGGTGAGGAAAAGGCTGCTCCTGCTGTCGAGGTAGCGCAGCACGCACTTGACCGTCTCCCAATGCGGCACGCCTGGATTCGCGCAAAACTTGCTTAACACTCCCACTGCTTGGCTGATGTCGAGGCGCGTGCCGACTGCTGCATACATGAAGCTTCCAACAGCTGTTTGGTACAGCACTGCTTCCATGCAAATGCTCTCTTGCATGCCGCGGGGAGTCTACGTCATGCTCAGCTTCGCTCCCACTTCCAGTGGTGTTGTTGCTTTGCGCGCTCCTCCCATGTTGAAGCGCTTGATGATGTCGCTCACGGACGCGCTCTGCAACAACTCCAAAGTCTGCTGCTGCCGGTCGCGCTTGACCTGAAGGCCAAGGTAGTAACTGAGCTCTCCCATGTCTTTCATGTTGAACCTGGCAGCAAGGGACTGCTTCACATTGTCCAAAAGAGACTTGGAGTCCGATGCAATGAGCAGATCATCAACATAGAGCAAGATGATGATCTGGTTTACCTCTTGTGTGCGCCCAAAGATAGCATGGTCTGCTTCACTGCGCACAAAGCCAAGGCAAGATAGCTGCTCATCCATCTTGTGGTACCATGCTCACGGGGCTTGCTTCAGGCCGTAGAGGGCCTTCACAAGATTTCACACCAGTCCTTCCTTCCCTTCCACGACATACCCCTCCGGCTGCTCCATGTACACATCCTCCTGAAGGTCACCATTTAGAAATACACACATCACATCCATTTGGTGCACCTCCCAGTCCATAGCAGCAGCAAGAGCGAGGATCGCTCGGATGGATGGGAACTTTGTGACAGGTGCAAATGTCTCATTGTCATCCACACCCTCAGTCTTCGCATACCCCTTTGCAACCAGCCGTGCTTTGTACCTGAGAATCTTACCATCCGCACCACACATGCGCCTGAAGATCCACCGGCATCCGATCACCCGGCTGCCACGTGGAGCCTCCTCGAGAGTCCAGGTGCCGTTCTTCATGAGCGCACCATACTCCTCATCTGCTGCGCCACGCCAATCTGCCGCCTCAGCGCTGTGCATGGTTTCAGCAAATGTGGCTGGGTCATCGGTAAGTGTGAGGAAGAGAAGCTCGAGGTCAGACCACTTCGTTGGTGGTGGAACGGCGCATAACCTCACCAGCTCCTCCAGCGGCCTCTGTTTGTTTGCGGGGCACTCGGATCGCCTCAGCGGCTCCCCACTGTCCTTTGCACCTTTGTTGAGGCGTGCAGACCGTTGTGGCAGCTGCTGTGCGTTGCTTTGCTGCTCCTCCTCATCAGATTTCGCTGCCAGCTCCTTCTCCTTCTCAGCTCCCTCCACCTCCTTGTCGTTGCCGTTGTCACCGCCATCTTCCACACCGCCCTCTTCTGCTACCGGTACTTCTCCCACTTCTGGTACAAGTGCGGGAGCAAGCGGAACTGCCAACATAGGCCTCCAAGTCCAGCCCTTCACTTCCTCTTGGAAGACCATGTCACGGCTGCGGATGATCTTGCATGCAACGAGGTTGTAAAGGCGGTATCCCATAGTGTCGTAGCCAAGGGAGGCGGCCTTCGCCGACTTTGCGTCCAGCTTGTTACGGCTGGACGTGTACGAATGTGCCACACATGAAGACTTTGAGGTGCGTCACTGTTGGCTTGCATTCTGTCCACGCCTCCTCCGGTGTCATCAGTGGCACGGCGCATGTAGGGCTTCGGTTTTTCAGGTACACGGTGGTATTGAGCGCTTCTGTCCAAAAGGGTGGCGGTAGCCCTACGTCTTGGAGCATGCTGCGAATACGCTCCATGAGCGTGTGGTTTACGCGTTCAACCACGCCATTCAGTTGCGGTGTTCCAGGTGGGGTGATCTTGTGTTTGATCCCGCAACGCTTGAGGAAGGTGCAGAATTCGTTGGAGAAGTACTCTCCTCCACCATCGGTGCGAAGCACCTTCAACCGCCTGCCACTCTCATTCTATGCAACAGCAATCCACACCTTGAAAGCATCAAAGCACTCATCCGTTCTAGCAAGGAACAACACCCACGTATTCCTTGACTTGTCATCGATGAACGTGACAAAGTTCAACTTGCCGGACAAGGAGTGTGATGGCATGGGACCGCACAAATCAGAGTGAACAAGTGAGAGAAGCTCAGCCGCCCCCTTCCCCTCCCCTGTGAAAGGAGCGTGGGCTTGCTTCCCTTCAATGCAGCTCTCACAAACCGATGCACTAGGCTGCTTCACCCCCTTGAGCTCCAGGCCGCGGACCATTTGCTGCATGGAGATGATGACGCAAAAGCCGAGGTGACCGAGCCGGCGGTGCCACAAGCCGATGTCGAGTTTTCCCTCTCTTGCCGCCAACGCTGAGTCGGCTTCCTTCTCCAACGCCACGTAGAGGCGGTAAAGACCATCCTCCTTGTTCGCTTTTGCAAGCACACGGTCTGCACCGGCAGAGATGCTGCAGCCACCATTCGCAGAGCAAACCTGCATGCCTTCAGAGGTGAGAGATCAGACAGAGAGGAGATTAGCTGCCAGCCCCGGAACATGGAGCACCCTCTTCACATGAAGTTCCAGGTGCTTACCCTCAATGGAAGCACAAAACACAATCTCACCCTCCCCAACCGCCATTTGCACATGGTTGTCCCCCATGTACACCCGACGAGGCTCAATGACGGTGTATACAATGAACCACTCCCGGCGACACATCATGTGCCGCGTGGCTCAAGAGTCAATGATCCAGAACAGGGCAGTGTTGTCGGAGACGTGCACGACCCGGATGGTTGTCACGAATTCACTCTCCCAATTTGCGGCCTTTGCGGAAGCGTCGGACTGTTTTCCCGCTCCCACTCCAGCCGCAAGATCCGCGTTCTCTTCCGGCATTCGCGCACCCAATGGCCCGGCTTCTTGCAGTAGTGGCAGTTTCCCTTCTTCTTCCCTCCTCCACCGTTGCTCCTGGTTGATATAGCACCGCCCCCATGACCAAAGCTGGTGATGAGAGCGATGTCCAGTCCGCTTCCGCCCTCCTCTCCCTTGCGCCGCTCCTTCTCAAACAGTAGGCTCTCCTCCACATCATTAAGGGAGAGCTTGTCGCCACGCTGGTCCAGGGCAACAATGAGAGGAGTGTAGCTGCTAGGAAGGCCAGAGAGGATGGTTTGCATGAGCACAGGCTCCTTGACAGGGTCCTCAATCGCAGCAAGCTGGTCAGAGAGAGACTCCACCATGTTGATGTAGTCAATCATGGATCCGGACTCATCCATCTTCACAGTGAGAAAGAGACGACGCAGCTGCATGTTCATGAGGATTGACTTGGAAGCATAAGTGGACTCAAGCTTTTTCCAAATCTCCTTTGGCGTGAGGATGCCACGGACGAGGAGTTGCTGCCGCTCGGCGAGGTGGAGGTAGATGGTTGCGAGGGCATGGTCAGCTTCTCGCTGTAGGTACGGGCCTCGACAGGGGATAGGGAGCTTTCTTCTGGTTCCTTCTCCTTCTCATCTACCTGGCTCCAGAGACCCTTCTCCATCAGCACCATCTTCATGTTGTTGCTCCAGTTGAAGACGTTCTTGCCTTCGAACTTGGCGATGTTGACGCCGGCCACCACACAAGCGGATGTCGCCATGGTAGTGCAACGTTCAGCCCATAAACGGCACTCTTACACAACAGGGTGCAAGGAATGCCTCAAGGATGAGAAAAGGCCTTGTTCTAGCTCCGATACCACTGATGGAAACTGGGGCAGCCCTAAGGGAGGTCATCAGGCTCACTAAGAGCCGCCTAGGCAGGACCAACTGTTTGTGAGAGGGGGTTGCAGGTTGCACAGACAGAAATTACGGAAGCAAATGTAGGTTTACAAAGGATGCAAATTCTAAATCAACTCTTGAGTGAGAAAGTACATTGTCACAGCTTTCTAACAAGCCCTGATATGCCTCATTTGGCCTAGGGAGCACTGAGATACACTCTGTCAGAGTCTACCCTCTACCACACTCTCCTAGCCTAGCGGGATGAGCAGCAGTCACCTTGTCACACAAGAGAGTTATGTCTCACACCACTTGGACGACCAACAATCATTGTCCGCACCTTCCTTGAAGTCTCTTGGAGGTCCTCCAGCCACCTTTTCTCCTTGAAGGCCGCTCTCAGCCGTCCTGGCCAATAATCCTGCCGCCTTTTGAGCTCAAAGTGCTCAGGTCGTCACTTGAACCTGACCCATGATTTCCAAACTTTGGAAATCCATATCTCACTCAAACGGACTCCGTATCAAGTTCCGTTAAGTGCGTTGGAAGCTGTGAAACATTCTCTATGAAACTGTTATGCCAGATGATTTTTATCGAGTAACCTATTCTTGTCACTTCCTTGCACTCTCACATCCATCATGTCGAGCTTATCCCTCTGACCTCCTCAGCGCCTTTTGGAGCACAGCCTGTGACGTGATCAAGCAACAGGAAGGTTGTTTACTCCATCCTCTGGGAGTGGTGCCTCACTCTTTTCTCTGTCTGAAGCAGCAAAAGCTTTTCTTAGGAGGGAAGGAACACTAGCGCCCAGCTGACAGCCAACCCTATGGTGAGCTCAAGTGGAACATGTTCCCTGATCTGAGACATGGAGGGAGGCATCCAAACTGGCAGACGCTACCGCCAAGGCAGCGATGGCTCAAGTGGTTCCTGTCAGCCGACCTCGGCACGAGATGTGTTCACGATTCGCGCTTGTGAAGAGACCATCACGCAGCGCTGAAAGCCACTTCAGCACAGCTCTACCCACACACCACAAAAACACACAGGATATGCAGGGTGACGCTGGGAATTGTTGGAATGCGTCATCAATGATGGATTCCAACGAAATCAGAAGGTGCTCATCACCTTCCTTTGTGCCCTCTTTGAGTCATTGAGTTGTGAATAGTGTGGAATGTTTGTCTTGCTTTGGAGAAAGTGTGCTGGTATGAGTGGTTGGAATAGAAGAAAAGACTCCAAAATTTGGGGTTAGTGGCATGGACGCCCTCCATTCTCCATCGGCGATCAAATTTGAGGTCAATGTGCAGACATCCCAGGAGGGCAAGGTCATTCATCGAAGGAAAAAATGGGTTGGAAGTGCAAGCAAATGATTGTTAACGGATGACCAGAAGTCACAAACCTATGGTTGTGCATTTTTAAGAATTGGAAGTGCATTGAAACCTTGTGGGGCATTCAAGTTTTGTTGCATGTGTTTCAATGGAGATGAACATGCCACAATTTTGTCTGCCACAACATGGTGGCAACCAAACTCGCGATCCAACAGACACAATTATGGTGCTTGACAGGGTTTCAAACCAGAAAAGTTCCTGTCATTCTGCACATGGGGCATGCCAGCACTGTCCGGCTACTGTTGGACTTGCCGCAGATGAATCAGTGTACAAACTGACAAAATGCAATCTGAAGCTTGAAAGATGGATGAATACACATGTGGATTTTGCTTGCCCACTAGGCCAACCCAATATTCCAGCCGCAGTTGAGGTTAGGAATGATGCCTACGACTCCCAACATCTCCCGCAGTAACCTTCTATCCGGTTTGTAGACCTGTTCTTCAACGTCCGCCAACTTGCAATTTTGATCTTTGATTCTGACTCTAGAGGGCACAATATCGGAATTCTTACTTAGCGAGCACTCTTAGCCAAAACATTCTCCGGAATGTTGGCAATCAATTGATGACCAACAAGTGAACATTCTTCTGGACAGCTAAACCTTTCACCCGGGTCGCAACTCTGAATGAAATGCACTCACAACACACTCATGGAAGTTTGATACAAAACAATAGCTGAACAATTAGATGATACATGCAGCATACCTGGCATGCATCACTGAATATGTGTCTCCATGAGAAGAGACATAATGTGAGGATTTTTATGTGAATTACATCATACAAATTCATTTGCTTACATCTCTAAAGCAAAGACAATATAAGCCATGTATAGTCATCAAAGAGCATGGTTGAAACTGGATAAGCTCAAACTTAGTAACATATGGTTTTCATGAATGAGTTGAATGGACCACCGAGTGGAGCACAGATGGTGCGCAAGAAGTTACAAAGCAAAAGACAATTGTGGACAATATGACAATTAGACATTTGTTCTCATCATTCAATCCACATTGTTGACAGATATGAGATGTATCGAGCAAAAGTAGATAAGTGTGAAAGCAAGGAGTGTGGCTGTGTGAGCTGCTGGCAAGTCTTTGGCAGCAGTAGAAAACTGCAGCCACCATCTATTGTGACAACATGAGCGGCATTGCACTCACAAGGGATGAGGAATTCCACTCCCAGACCAAGCACATCGTCCTGCGCTACCACTTCATCTGCAAGCTCGTGGCATAGGAAATGGTGCACATCAAGTTCTACCCCTCAAGCATGATGCTGGAAGATTTCTTGACCAAGCCCCTGGCAGCACATCGCTTTCGGAAGCTGAGCACACAATGTGGAGATGTACGATTTTTAGTCTGACAAAGTGGGAGAATGATGGATAACAGGTGCTTAAAAATGAACAAAATGGGTTTCCAGATATGATCACCAGGAACAACAGATGCATAGAGGATTTCCTCCTGGTTCTGTAGTAATCTACGAAAGTCGATTCAGAGTCCGTTTGAGGGGGATATGGATTCTTAAGGTTTGGTGAGTTGGTCCGGTTCAAAGAACAGCTACTGCATGACCAGCACCGATGATGGCTAGAATTCTTGGAGCGGCCTTCAAGGTATAAAGACGGCAAGAGGACCTCCCTCTCCACTGCCGAGGCCCATACCCCCTGCTACAAGTGGGGCCGTGTCCTCGCCACCATCTACCTCCACCTCGCTGAATGGCAACAGCTCCTTGTCCGCGACATCCTCACTCCAAAAGAGGTTTGGAATAAGCTTGAGTCCACCTATGCTTCCAATTCAATCCTCATGAATATGCAGCTGCATTTTTGTTTTCACAGAGTGAAGATTGATGAGTCAGACTCCATGATCTATTATGTCAACATGGTGAAATTTTAAACTGATCAGGTTGTTGCGATAGAGAACCATGTCAAGGAACGTGTTCTAATGCTAACCATCCTCTCTGGCCTTTCTAGTAGCTACACTCCACTCATTGTTACCCTAGACTAGCATTGAAACAAGCTCTCAGTCAATGACGTGGAGGAGAGCCTGCAATACAAAGAGGAGTGTTGCAAGGAGGGAGAAGGAGGAAGCAGACTGGATGTAGCCTCGTTACCAACATGAGTCATGGGGGTGGTACTGCATCAACCAATGTTAGCGGAGGTGGAGGAAAGAAGAAGGGCAAGTGCCACTACTGCAAGAAGCCAGGCTTTTTGGGCACGCCAATGCCGGAAGAAGAAGGCAGATCTTGCAACTGCGGCTGGACTAGGGAAATATTCCAGCACCACCACCAATGCCGCTGATTAGGAGAGTAGATTTGTGTGCACCATCCGTGCCCTGCACATCTCTGTCAACACTCCCTTGTTCTGGATCACCAACTTGGGAGCCACTCGGCACATGACCTGTCACCGGGAGTGGTTTTTTGTCTGGAATGCTATTCAACCTCACCGAGTATACATCGATCACAATCATGTGAAGATGGCGGTGGGCAAGGTTGAGATTGTCTTTTGTTCTTGTATCCAGGGAAAGCACGTCGAATGTCGTGTGAAGGGGTGCTCCATGTTCCGGGACTGGCAGCTAACCTCCTCTCTGTTTCCTCTCCCATCTCCCAAAGCCTGCAGGTCTGCTTTGAAACTGGTGGCTACACCATCTCAGCACATGCGGGCCAGGTGCTTGTAAAGGTGGACAACGGCGATGGCCTCTGCATGCATTTTGTAGCATCAGAGAAGTGAGCTGCCTCAGCAATGGCTACAAGAGTGGGACACAACGGCATCGGCATGTGGCATCACCGGCTTGGACACCTCGGCTTTGGCACAATCATCTCCATGAAGGAGATCGTGCACAGCTTGCAGCTAAAGGAGGAAAAATAAGCTCGGTACACTGACCTATGAGAGCTGCACCAAAAGGAAGTAAACCTGTGCTCCATTTTAAGGAGTGGAAGGCGGTAGCTGAGCTTCTCTCTCTTGTGGACTCTGACGTGTGTGGTCCCATGCCATCATAGACCTTTTGCAACAAGCTGTACATTCTCACGGAATGAGTCGCGGAAGACATGGATGTTCTTTTTTTCTGGGAAGGAAGATATTTTTTACTCAAGGAAGGCATGGTTTGCTGCTGCACAGAATGAGAGTGCCAGGCATGTCAAGGTGCTTTGCACCGACGGTAGAAGCAAGTACCTCTCTAATGCCTTCCGCTACTTCTTTAAGAACTGCAGGACCGGACACGAGGTGATGCCACCCACAACACCATAGCTGAATGGTGTGGCTGAGCATGCCAGCCGCACGCTCATGGAGCATGTCTACACCATGCACAAGGACGCCGAGCTCCCGCCAAAATTCTGGGTGGAGACAATGAACACCACCGTGACCTCGGCCAGCGTGATGTACTCTACTTCCACTGTGGAGGTAGTTATGCACTCTTGCTACCTGATGCACCACAGGACCGTTAAACCAGCAAGGAAGAACACGTAGTTGAATGTGGAATTCTGCTTGTCCACATCACCAGTGTAGTCTACATCCATATAGCAGACCACATGCAAGGGGTCTGCCCCCCCCCCCCCCCCCCCCCCCCCCTTGCCGTCGAACCTCAAGCGCGCATGTCGCATTGCGTGTAGGTAGAAGAGGATGCGCTTGACCGCCTGCCAGTGTAGTGATCCTAGATCAGCCACGTGCCTGCTCACTTGGCGCACCATGTAGGCCAGGTCCGGTTGAGCGGCCACCATGGCTTACATAAGGCTGTTCACCGCTGATTGGTAGGGCACCCTGCTATATCCTTTCACTCTTCTTTTGTTTGCGATGCCATTGCTGCACTCAATTCATAGGTTTCTGGAGAGCAGACTGCCAACTTGAATGTTGTCCTCCATGTCATACAGCTTCAGTACCTCGGCAACGTTTTTGGCCTATACCAACACAAGCGTTTGTGCCCTCCGGTTCCACGTGATGCTAACCCTGAGGTAGTATCCAGCTCCCCATGTCCAACATCTGGAAACTGCTCCTCAACTGCTCTTTCAACCGCTATGGGCTTGGTAAATCCGTCAAGCACAATATCAGGTCTTATATGTAGATTACAATGATATGATGGAGCTGTTTGTTGCGTCACACGTACACGCTGTGATCCGACTCATAGCGCTTGAAGCCAAGTTGTGCCATGAAGCTATCTATCTGTTGGCACCAACATCTAGGAGATTGTTTTAGCCCGTACATGGACTCCTACAGCTTGCACAACATGCCCTCCGATGCCTCGACCCCCCTTTGACACCTCCATGGAGATGTCTTTGTTTATGATGCTGTTGGGGAAGACCATCTTTACGTGCATTTGGTGGAGCTCCATATCTTTTGCGGCTGCAACCGCAAGGATTGCCCGGATGCTTGTAAACTTGGTGACAGGAACAAACGTCTCATTGTAGTGCTCGCCCTTATGCTGTGCAAACCCCTTCGCCACCATCCACGCCTTGCATGGCATGAACCACACCTTCTTTTGTGAACTTGATCTTAGAGACCCACTTTGATTCGATGACCCTGGCATCTTTTTGGCCTGTCAAAGAGCTCACACGTGCCATTTTCTGTGGAGGACGCCAGCTGCAATTTGATGGTTGCGTCTCATTGATCCCCTTTGCGACATACACACATCTCTTACTTGGTTAATGGTTCTATTGATGCAGCCAGCATGCACCGTGTCATGCTGATCCATGGACCACTGCTTACGTCAAAGCGCTTCCCCGGTTTCCGCTGTCTCGCTCTACGGCACGGCATTTTTGGCGGCGCATCGTCGCTCTGCTTTGATCCCTCCAAACCTGCACGCTCTGGTGAATTGCTGATTGGACAGCTCCCCGAGGATTTCTCCTGCTCCAAAAAAACATCGCCTGGACGGGCGACGCGTCCACTGGGCTTTCCATAGACACCCAATGTGCACTTTGCCGGAAGTGTGTGCCTTTGCACCCTTGGTGCCTCATCTGCCATCAGGTGGATCTCCTCCTCAGCTTCATCTTCATCAGATTCCTCTGTGTCAACCGCCATCACTAGTGCACCTTTGCGATCAGATGCCGTAATCTCAACTTTGGCTTCCGCTGGCTCCTTCTCATAGTCAAGGAGCTAGAACCACTCGCCCGTCTTTGGAGAGTCTTCCACGTCTGTCATTGCTCCTGATGTAACTCTCTTGCTCATCAAACTCAACATCTTGGTTATAGATTACCTCCTCCTTGTGCATGTTGTAGAGCTGGTACGTCTGGTACCTGCTCTCATAGCCAAGGAAGATATACAACTCTGCTCGCGGCTCCAGATTGATGTCACACTGCTGTGCAGCCCACACCATTGCGTGTGTATTGTACACAAAAACTTTCAGGCATCACAGCGGGCAGCTACCTTGACAATTGCTGCAAGAGTAGGAGACAACGGCATCGGCCTGTGGTATCGCCAGCTTGGATACCTTGGCTTTAATGTAATCATCTCCATGGAGGAGATGATGCATAGCCTGCAGCAGAAGGAGGTGAAGAAGCTTGGTGCATTGGCCTACGAGAGCTGCATCGAAGGGAAGCAAGCCTGGGCTCCATTCTCCAAAGGAGGGGAAGGCGGCAGCTGAGCTTCTCTCTCTTGTGGACTCTGATGTGTCTGGTCCCATGCCATCACAGACCTTGTCCAGCAAGATGTACTTTCTCACGTTTATTGATGACAATTCACAGAAGACATGGATGTTTTTTTTGGCTGGGAAGGAAGAGTGTATTGGCCCATGAAAGACATGGTTTGCTGCTTCACAGAGTGGCAGGCCTACAAAGGTGCTTTGTACCAATAACAGAGGTGAGTGCCTCTCCAAGACCTTCCGCGACTTCCTCAAGAACCGCGGGATCCGACATAAGGAGATGCCACCCAAATCACCATAGCTGAATGGTGTGGATGAGCACGCCAGCCACACACTTGTGGAGCATTTCTGTAGCATGCACAAGGACACCGAGCTCCCGCCAACATGTTGGGCGCAGGCAATGAACACCACCATGAACAAAAAATATGGGATGTTGACACGCGCCATTCCGCTGATGATGCTGGAAGAAGGGTGGACAGGACGCAAGCCAAATTTTACACACCAAAAGGTGTTTGGGGTGGGTGCATTTGGCTTTGGGGGAAAGCCATGCGCAGCCAGGATGCAGCAGATTGACGTGTTGCAGCAGACAAGGAGTATAAGGCACTCATGAAGAACGACACTAGTACTCTCAAGAAAGCTCCACGTAAAATCCAGATGATTGGCTGAAGGTGGATCCTCCAGTGCAAGCGGGGTGCTAATGGTAAGGTGCTCAGGTACAAGGCATGGCTGGTTGCAAAGGGGTATGCGCAGACTGAGGGTGTGGATTACAGAGACACGTTAGTTACAAATGGTTCGTACCCATTGCAAATTTCCCCTCCATCCATGCAATCTGTGCTCTTACTGCTGCCATGGGCTGGGAGGTGCACTAGGTGCATGTGACCTCTGCATTTCTGAATGGTGACCTTGAGGAGGATGTGTACATGGAGCAGCAAGAGGGGTACATGGTGGAAGGGCAGGAGGATTATGTGTGGAAGCTTTTGAAGGCACTCTACAGCCTAAAGCTAGCGTCGCGTGCACAGTACCAGAAGACTGATAAGGAGCTTTGTATCCTTGGTCTTGTGCATAGCAAGGCAGATCATGCGGTCTATGGGCGTGCACAAGACAAAAGCCAGGTCATTATCTTGCTCTCTATTGATGGCTTGCTTATTGCCTCTGACTCAAAGTCTCTCTTCAAAGTTTCTAAGCAGTCCCTTGCAGCCAGGTTTGACATGAAGGACATGGGAGAGCTGAGCTACTACCTGGGTCTCCAAGTGAACCATGATTAGCAGTTGTAGACCTTGGAGCTGTCGCAGAGCACTTGCGTGAGCGACATCGTGAAGTACTTGACAATTGGAGGTGCAAAAAAGATGACGACACCGCTGGAAGTGGGAGCCAAGCTGAGGATCATGCAGGCTCCTCATGGCAAGTAAAATAGCAACCGCATGGAGGCGGTACCATACCAAGCAGCAGTAGGGAGCCTCATGTATGCAGCCTTCAGCACACGCTTTAACATCAGCCAAGCAGTGGGAGCAATAATCAATTTCTGCACCAACCCGGGTGTACCACATTGGGAGGTGGTCAAGCGCATGCTGCGCTACCTCAACAAAAGCAGCAGCCTTACCCTCACATTCAACGGAAACAACAGCCCCATCCTCATTGGCTATAGCAATGCAGATTGGGACGGGGATCTGGACACAAGGAGATCGAATAGTGGTTTGGTGTTTTTACTTGGAGGTGCAACAATCATCTGAAGGAGCAAGAAACAGGAGTTAGTTGTTCTCTCATCCTCCGAGGCAGAGTACATCACTTTCAGCGAAGCAGCAAAGGAAGCAGTATTGCTGTAAGAGCTGCTGAAAAGTCGTGGGCAGCAGCAGAAAACTGCAACGACCATCTACTGTGACAACATGAGGGGCATCGCGCTCACAAAGAACGCACAGTTCCATGCCCAGACCAAGCATATGGACCTGCACTACCACTTTGTCTGCTTGGTCATGGCAAAGGAGGTGGTACACATCAAGTTCTGCCCCTCAAGCATGATGCTGGCAGATTCCCTGACTAAGCCGCTGACAGCACATCATTTTCAGCAGCTGAGGGCACAATGTGGACTGGTGTGATTTTAAACTTTGTAAAGTGCAACGATGATGCACATAGGGTTCCAAAATGTGACCAATTTGGGTTGCTTGATGATAATAGTCGGGTAAATACATAAACAAGTTTTCTTGGTTTCATAGCAATGTACGGAACTCGATTTGGAGTCCGTTTGAGGGAGATATGGATTTTCAAGGTTTGGTGACAGTGGGTCCGGTTAAAGTAATGGCTCCTACACTACCAGCACTAATGACGGCCTGATTTATTGGCCAGGGAGGCTTGAGAGAAACCTTCAAGGTAGAAAGGTGGCAGGAGGACCTTCAGAGAGCTTCAAGGAAAGTCCCCATCAGGATTATTGTTTGTGCGCATGGGAGGGATGATTATTCTCTTGTGTGAGAGTGTGACTGTTGCTCATCTCACTAGGCTAGGAGTGTGCGAGGAGGTGCACTTTGACAGGGTGGTTCTTCCAGCTCCATGCACTAAATCAGGTTTACTTAAGGTTGTTAGAAAGCTTTGCCAATGTAGTTTCTCATCCACGAGTCAAATTAGTCATGTGCACTCTCTACACAACCTCACATGATTCCGTATTTTTGTTTCTGAAACCAAAAAATTGTCTCTCAGGTACAAGTGGTCCTTCCTAGCGGCTCTTAGTGAGCCTGGTCGCCTCCCCGAGGGCTGTCTAAGTTTCTATCAGGAATTGCCCACTCCCGGAGTTTAGGGACTCGTGCACATATGGAACCTAACAGTACCTCCCCTCTGAGCCACAACATTCTTGTTTGCTACAAGACGTGGGCCAATGCCGGTTAGAATAGTTATCCATCTGACCGTTGACATTCCTCAGGTTGCAGTAGGTCTTTCTGCAGTTATCAAATGCGTCATAGCCTTCCCAATCTTGGGCTTTGTAGCATCATCAATGTCAAAGGATGTCTTCCACTGCATACTTGATCGCTTTGCTCAACTCAATGGATGGTCGTGGGCCACATCCTGGGCAGAAAAGTGCTCTAAGAGCACCTTGTATGGTTTGAGTTGGTTGACCTGGAAAATTGAGTGGATGGGGGTAGTTTTAGGCAAGCAAAGTTTGGCAACTACACGTGTCCGCATGTCCCTGATGGAGAAAGTACCCAACCTCTAAAACCTTAGTTTTGCAAAGTAGTGACCTCTGAACAAGAATTGCATTGAGCTAAATGGCACACGATCACCAACGGAAAATTTGGCCGCCATCTAATGCTTTTCAACATCTTGTTCCATTGCCACTTGTGTCTTCAAAAGGGCCCTATGTGTCTCTTTCCCATATTCAGAAAGTTTCCCGTCACTAGATGTTCACTGCTGGTATGTTGCTTCAACTCTGAAAACCTGTCAGAGTTCTGGATAGCTCGTCGTGAACCACTTCAAAAAGACTTCTCCCTGTTGACACAATATTGGTGGACTTGTGTACAAGCTCCACAGCTGGAAGCTTGACCTCCTAAACAGTGCCGTGTGTCTTACACAGATTTCAGACAAATTGGCTTGAGAATGTCATTGTTCCACTCATTCTGCTCTGCAGAATGAGGATGGAATGCCATTGACTGCTAGATCCGACTGCTTCAACAAGTCATTTACTCATGGCAGAACTAGCTGATGAGTCGCCCATCTCAGCCAATGGTGATGGAGGAGGAACACACCATTTGGTTGGCGACGTTGTCTAGGAGCAATCACACTGATCCCTTGGTGGTGATCATCTTCCTTGTGGACATGAAGTGCACCATCTTAGACAATGTGTCAACCACCATGGGGATCACATCAAACACTTCCAGTTTGGCAGGTAAACCCGTTACAATGTCCATGGAGATCTAAGACTACGACTCTTTCAATACTGGTAGTGGTTAATGCAAGCTCGGGGGGTTTTCCTGCCTTGATGTATTGGCTCCAGCCGAAGGGTGGAGCCTCAAGGCTCTGATACCAATGTATTGTGTTGATACACGTCAAACAACTTGCAGTACCTTGCAACGTCAGTTTTCATCTTATCCCACTAGTAGAATTAAGCAGGTTTCTTCATAATTTTATGTTTGCCAAAGTATCCGTCTGGACCGTTGTTGTTGCAATCCTCCAAGAACATTGTTCGGAGTTTTTTTTTGGTTTTTGAGATGGTCCAGGCAGAAAATCCCTCCCACCGGGCTCCCTTCCGGAAGCTGCTACCTTGGTGACTTCTTGATCTGCTCAGCTTGGGTCCGATTCGGCGGCGGCGTGTTCGGCGGCCGAGGTTCCATCCTTGATGGGTTTGCCTCAGTCATGTCATTCGGTTGTTCAGAGTTTCTTTTTTGGTGGTATGATGACCAGGCAAACCAATCACTTTCATAGTACAAGGATTCAGACCACAACGTTATTGTGTTGTACCCAAAAAATGTTTCATAACGCCTTGCAAATGGTTACGCAAGATATGTGCCTTGCTCAATGTGTACCATGTAAATCTTGGCCCTCAGGTATGGTCACCAACTCATATCATGTGCAGGATCTGTTTTTCCAGGTCGGCACTCAATGTCGTAGTCCAAGTTAGACTTGAAAAAATCAGTTCACCAATTTTGTTTCCTTATGGCTCATGATTGACACTCTTTAGATATTGGAGCACATGGCGGTCAATGTGGATGAGACACCATGGGCATTTCAATGTGTACTACAAGGTCTTGAATGCGTGCATGACTGCCAATACAATGTTTTTAAGATGCTCTTACGCTGTGAGGTTGTACACCAGGTTGGAAGATGACAAAGTTGTTAGGGTATGACAAGACGATTTTGGTCATTGCTGCCATAACGACAGTTGTGAGTAAAGATTTCTGTGTACTTGATGTTCTTTTCTGATATGCAGATCTGGTGATAGCCACTTTGCAAGTTGATTTAAGTCCAAGTCCTTGCTCCTCAGAGTTGGTTAAAAGCTTGTTTGCTTGTGGCAAAGGGTATCAAATTTTCATTTAGATTTATTCCAACACTTGTAGTCTGGGGCAGTGTTTCTCTCGGGGTAGCAGAAAACGCCACAACGTTGTTAACAAAAAGCAACGTCTTAGCCACTTTCAGTCAAAACGTTGTTACTGCAGGAAATTAGGTGGTTTTCTTGGAAAATTGGTGGGAAAAACATGGTCACAGAAACTTTGGAAGTCCTAAATTTGCACATATGTGAATTTGAGCAGTTTTTCTAAACATTTCTACATGTAGAAATGTCTACAAAAACCACTCAAATTCACATATGTGCAAATATCTGACTTCAGATTCATGCACTTCCGACCAATTGCCTATTGCTGCACCTGAAAAAATTGATGCATACCAGCAAGCATGTGTTCATCTCATCTCACTTAGGCATGAAGAGCATCAGCATATTTCAAATCATTCAATGGTTTGGCCTACACATCTTTTGAAGACCGTCAATCACACATAAAGCATACATGAACACATGAGATGGAAAACGATGCTTTCACATTTTGCAAGGTTTGCAGAACATTATCCAGAAAAACTACTTCTTGCCACATGCATGCTTAGCAGACTTGCCCGCTGCACTGCCACGCTTGGTTCCTGATGCACTAATAGAAGCAATGGCACCATCAACTGAAGGGGATGTAAGGCCTGCTGCCACTGCACTCCCAGTTGGAGCTTGACTGTTTGCAATCTGTGCACTTGTAGATGCCACTGCACTGCCTTCTTCTGCAGCTGGAGTTTGGATAGCCTGTCCTGGGCTCCCTTCATCAGCTGCTGGAGTCCCTGTACCTGCTACTGCTGCACAAAGGTCCATGCTGGTGAATGCTGGCCAGTGGGAGCAAGAAACATTGCTCAGAATAAGCCAAAGAGAATGTCTTGATCAGGACGTTTGGCTGATGATGGTGCAAAAATAGGAAACATAAGTGCCACAGAATGAAAATTTGGTTATGTTTCTGACACAATTACACTAATGCATGGAGTTTCTGAAACAATGTTACTCTTACATAGTGTTTCTGAAACACTTTCAGTCTAACTGTGTTTTTCTGAAACAATTGTACTATCTCGTGGTATTTCTGAGACACTTTCAATCTCACGTGGTGTCTTTGAAACCATTTCCCTCTCCCATGTTCTTTTCAGAAACTTTGACCTTCGTGTTGTGTTTGGAAAAAACTTATAATCTTACAATGTGTTTCTGAAAAGTGCAGAAACAGATGCTAGAATGGCACCACTACTTAGCGCCAACATGCAGTCATGCGTCCGGTGTCTGTTGCTCATAGATGTCCACATGGCTTCCCCTGGAGGCATCTGCATTCGTCTTTGCTTCCTCCATAGCAATGGGTCCCTGTGGCCCTTGTCAATTTTTATAAAGTAGAGCTCTTTGGATGCATGGCTGTAGCAGTCTTCATTACAGGTCCCAACACCGAGACCCCAGTGCATGAAGTGAATGTGGCACATGCCACACCTTGTTGGCAGTGCCAAACTAGGGCATTGCCATGTTACCTACCAATGTTTCTCAGGAAAGGCGAAGGTAGAAGAGAAGAAATGTATCATGAAATTCTGCAAACATACTGTTCTGAAAAGTAGGGCGCTTTCTGAAAGGCTCCCTTCCTGAAAAGGGCTTAGGAGCCCATATGCGCAACCCCAATCTGCATCAGACAAAGATATAAAAAGGTGCACTAATGCCTCTCAAGCAGGTAGCACGAGCTAATAGCTCCCTAATTGCGCATGGGGATTGCAGATGTTTCCACAAGTGGGAAGTTTTTCGCTTCACTGTCCAAGATTTCATGCTGAAAAACTGCACCTTGCTCGGCAATGGGCTTGCTGTGGTTGTGTGGACCACTGCCAATCAGACATATCCTCAACATGAGGAGCCTGATGCACAGAGAAGTAAAAGATTGTCTTTCAAACGTCACAGGAAAACAGCTTATCCTAAATGATTCACCAGTTCTTCGCAGAAAACTTCGCAAAAACTTCTGCCAAACATTTTCTCCATGTTCAATGGGACGTTTGCAAGACATTTGGCCTTGCAAACCAGTTTGTCAACCTTGCCATATGCTGGCCAGGTGGCCACCTCTCTTTGTATCAATGGGAACTCATTTTCCTTGCTACTACCACATGGATGGTCATTCACTTTCCATGAACCTTCTGGCCTAGTTCTCACATTCTCTGCACAAACTTTACCTGGATGGAGCGACTTGTATGGTTCCATGTGTTGTCCCCATCCCACACCATATTTGTTGAAAATTGCCATTCCGCATGTCCAAACAGAGGTAGAACCAGGGAAGCTTCTACAGGCATTCACAGTTCACCAGATCTACTTCTAACCATTTCCTGTAAAGAATCTCATTGAGCTCGATCCATAGCTACTCAGTTCCGTTGAGAATTGAGGGAGATCTGGGCACTTGAATTTTTGCAGGGATCTGGCCATATCTCAGTAGTTAATTTTGTTACTGGATCACTTAGCCACATTGCGGCTTTGGATTGCGTCCAAATCTTAGTGGAAAATTCTGGTGCCAGATAACTCTGCAGAAGTACAAGATGTTCATGGGGAAATCTGCTCAAATTCAGGTTTTGGTCCAACAACTGAGTAGTATAGTTCGCTTCTCAGGAGTGTGGTAAAAACTCTGACTGCAAGTATGCGGTCAGGTTTCAAACCCCATAAAATGCAAGTGTGTGGTTCAATCATTATCAAGCAGAAGCACCCCCAAAGGTGGAGTAAAACAATTATGGAGCTCCTGCACTTCTGGAAAGGAAATTTGGTCCAAGTATTGGTTCTTGAGAGTGCAGTATTGAGTGGCCTTGACACTAGCAATATGCTGAGTGGCACAATGATGCACGTTGGAGCATGAAGCAGACGCTCAAATCAACGAAATTGCATGATATTTGGTGTGTTTGAAACCACATGAAAATCATGACCAATGCTAATACATACAGCTCTGGAGTTTTCTGGCGTGGTGTAGGTCAAGATAAACAGGCAAAATTGATTCCCATCTCTTTGATGTTTGGGAACTGCTTCCTTCTGCCATAACTCTGCTCACATAGAGTGCATGAACCAGAATTTGCACAATATAACTGCTAAAAAATGACATAAACCCCAAACCATGGTCAGAGAATGTTGGAGCAAGATTTTCAACAAAGGTTTATGGGCCCACAGCCCTGACTGGGCCAGAACATTCATGCTTCTGCAGTAGACAATGGGGAGTTTCTTGGATGACCTTGCTGTTCACATATGATGACCAGGGTAGCAGAAGTGCAGCATGGTGCAAAAGACAGAGTTGCAGCTGATTCTAAAGTACGTAGGTGCCCCTGGCTTTAGGCTTGGGACTTTGAGATCCACTTGACGCAGAAGGGGCTACTTGAACTGATGAAGGGCATAGATATGCTCGACAAGGTGAAAGCAATGGAAATGGAGAAGTAGGAACTCACAAAGAATAACATGGAGTTGCTCATTCTCCTGCTTCCCTTTACAGTTGAGACTCCTTGGGGCTATTTCTCAGTCTGCAGGATGGCAACCAAGGCCTTGAAACCTCTCTTCACCATCTAGCTATTGACGTCACTTGGAAACAGAATCTTGACAAAGCGACTTCTAATGGTGAGGATCAAAGAGGGAGAGGACATCCTCTCTGCCATGCAAGAGATGGAATTGCTTGCCTTGTACTACAATGATGTGGGGTGTGTCAACCGGCCTGAGGCAAACGGACTAGAAAACAGGGCCAAGACAATAGCACCTGCTTTCCGCTCCTAGCATTTCAGCTAGGAGAAGATATCACCCTCGGGATCACGGTTCCGCACTGAGCATCTCCTAGGCAATCACTTGCTAGACACTGTGTCCACTGAACACTTGGTCACTTTTTCCAAGGTGCTAGTTAGAGACTAACTCCTGGGGCTTAGACCAACCAGTGTCTTCTTTCTACTGTTCCTTAGTTGGACAGCTCTGTGAGGAGTATCTAAGGCCAGATTGTGTGATTAGAATGAGGAATGAGCCTGGTACATACAGTCCCAGGCCTGGCTTTTGAGGTGTGTGGGTAGTGGCTTTTTTTGGGGGTGGCCACTCCACACCACCCCACCATCTTGCCAATCGGCACATTCACTGACCGCCAAGTGGCAGATCCTCCTCATGCATGGAGAAATGTCTGGGAAACTTCCCCTATGCAGGAAGGTCAAAAACCTTCCTACGCACATCAACGCTTGATTGCAGAACCCGTTGTCCCTAAGTCCAACATGCTATCCGTTGCGCTACACTTCTGGTGTCTTTCTTGGACATGCACCATGAACAAGGTTTGGGGTGTTGTTCTGAGGGTGAGTGTGCAACCTTCAGGGTCCCTAGCAGTGGCTGGTTCACACCATCAACAGTTTTTGGAGATACTGAAACTGTGGAGGCATCTGGTTCAAAGGATGGCAGAAAACTGGTCAGAGAGTGTGGCGATAGTTTTTGGACTCAATTTACTGGGAATAAGCTATTTATCTAGGCTCAAAAGCAGTAGTATTTTATAGCCACTGATCTAAGCTTTCTAGAACACCAAAGCATGCCAGATTTGAAGCTTCCTAGCAGATTCTATGGCTTCTAGAGTCTCACCTGGTAGGCTGTCCTTCTCACCTAGGAAGACATCCCTTCCCTCCTCTAGAAGCTTCTGCCCCTTCCTAGATTCCTCAGCTTGCTTCTAGTAGGGGGGAAGGTATCAAGAAGACCAAGACACCTCTAGATGCCTTGTAGGACAAGTCACCTCTTCTAGAAGGTGTGCCACCTTCCTGGACCCTCACCTAGCCTTCTAGAAACTTAAGGAAGAACTTAGAGGTTGAGTTAGCTTCCTGGCATCTATTGTCCACCTCCCTTGAGGCAGGGCAGAAATTCGCCTTTTGGGACTTGAACCCAGGCCCCTGCCTCTAGAGATGGACACCATTAATGACTAAGCCACTTGGGCTTGTCCTTTTGGTGTTCCTTTTTGGAGTCACTCCTGCCATGGTGAGGAGCGTTACTCCAACATGGGGGACTTACTCCAAGGGAGCAGTGCATGCCCAACCCGTCCGCTAAGCCATAGCAGTGGCCATGGGGCATGAAAGAACAACATCATGGAAGGTCAACTTACCAACACAAGATCTTACATGCATGAAAGATATCATGTTTTGCACTCCACTGCTCCCACAAACTCTGATGAAAGCACATCATTCTTCCTCTTCATGATGTAGAGGTAGAGCTTGCAGCTTTGGTCTTCTTTGAAGATGAAAGTGTAGCTAACTACCTGATGGAGCTCTGAAGCTGCCTGCACACATCAGTGTGCTCTAGCTCCAACTTTGCATATGTGTGCATTTACTTGCCTCCAAACGGCTGTCATGTTGCCTTGCCAACCGTGTATGGCTCACAAACGCCCTCTTTGGCTGCTTGGAGGCTCTTGACCTCAGGACCCCGCACCAACCCCTTCTTTCCCATGTCCCTCACTGTTGAGGGAGCAATGTGCCACAGTTGATGTTGTCATAGGCCTAGATCCCCATTGTCATTGTTTGAGAGGTGGGCAGGGTCGGACTCCACCTAATTGGTAAAGACCTTGGTGCAGAGAAGGTATAAGCCCTCCTCCGTTTTCCCACGTGCAATCACGTCATTGTCCCCCTCTTTCCGGATGATGGCCTTCTTCCTCTTAAAGAGCACCTCGAGCCCCTTGTTGGTAAGGCACCACATTGACAGCAGATTTGACCTGAATTTTGGCATGTGGAGCACATCGTGTATGCCGCACAGGATTACTTTCCTTTCCAACACTGACTTGATGTGGAAGTTGCCTGCACCCGCAGCCAAGGTTGGTTGCCATTGACCACATCATGCACTGCTTCAAGGACCAGTAGGTGAAAAACACCACCAGTTTACATTGTGTGTGGTGGCATGACCTGAAGTTGATGAAAATGACCTCCGGATCCATCAAGATGGTGGAATCTCGTGAAGTGATAACCTGGTTTTCTTGCTTCCCAGCCCACTCCGGCTGGTCTTGCTTTGTTTTAGGGCAGTTCTGTGCGTAGTAGACCTCTTTGCCAAAGCGTAGCACTCGCCTTTATTTGCACCTTTGTTGGTGCCCTGCTTGGTGCCCTTCCCCTTCTTGCCTCCCCCTCCACCTTGAGGGCGGAAAGCATAGGCAGAACTGAATGGTATCCCACTCTTTCTCCCATCCCACCGCATCCATTCATCGCAGACGTAGTCAGTGACGTTGGGGTATTTCAGCTCCCCGTCAAGCCGGCCGCCAACAAAAGTGATAAGGAGACTGTAACTATCTATCAAGGCCAGGAAGAGGATCATTTATTGTAGTTGGGGTTCAAACTTCTACCCAGTGGCTATGAATTTAGCGGTAAGGGACTTGATCTGCTACAAGATTACCATGATTTTGTTGCCTTCATTGGCTTGAAGGCATCCCATGTTTGCATCACCTCCCCTCCCCCCTCCCCCAGCTCCAGAACATTTTTCAGGTACACTGCCCATCCGAATCCTATTCCAAAGATTGCAGCACGTAGCCTTGGCAGCGGCCAGCTACCCAGTGTGTTTTTCTTGGTGACACTCTCAGGTGCTTCCCTGAGTGCGCTGGCAGCCATGGTTGTAGCCACACACCCTGTGCTTTCGTCACCCCTCCATTCCCGTCTAGAATCCAATTTAGGTGCAATGCGCATCCAAATCCAGTTCCATGAATTGCACGGGTTAGCGCTGCATGAACATTTCTGCCCGGTAGGATGTTCTCAGTAAAATACCCTCCGGTGCTAACCCAAGTGGACCAGGAGCCACGGTGACAACCAGGTACCCCTTTCTCACATTGCTACCCAACCAGAGCTTGTCCCATGAACTATGGTTCAGCCACTGGCTGCATCCTACTGCCTGCTCTGATTCTTGTGTGAGTCACCCTGTGCTACTTCTCCAAGTGCACCGATAACCATAGTTGTCACCACTCACCCAAATCTTGCATTACCCTCCTCCCCTGCTGTAGAATTCTGTTCACACATACTTCCCGTCCAGATCCCATTCCATGAATCGCAGCACAGAGAACTGGTCGTGCCCTACTGCCAAATCTGATTCTCTTGGTGACATAACCTCTGGTGTTTCCCTGAGTGTAACGGCAGCCATGGTGACAGCCACGTAATCAGTACTCTTTTCATCTCTCCTGCAGAAGAATTCTTTCCACACAAACTGCCCATTCAAACCTTTTTTTTTGCACGTAGTGCTAGCTGTACCCTACTGTCCGGTGTAATTCTCTTGGTAAAGGCACTGTGGTGTTCCTCAAAGTGCACTGCCAGCCATGGTCAAAGCTATGCACATTGTGCTTGCGTCCCCCCCCCCCCCCCCCCCCCC
>SZWC01012463.1:3054-19420 GCA_023375785.1 Penium margaritaceum | reverse complement strand
GGGGGCGGGGATATGATATAGCTCCAAGTGGGACACCCCCCTCCCCGCTTTCCCTGCATAAAAACCCATAATTGTATCGCAAAAGTGTGTTTGATAGTGTAAATGATAGACATCAAAGGAGATACACTGATTTGTTTTACCTCTGAAATCTAACAATAGCTTTGAGAAAACCAATACTTGTACACTAGTGACACTGTAGCATGCGCATACCTTGATGTTGACCAGGTCACGTTTTATAGTTATGCATCCCTTGAAGAAAAAATGAGACAGCCCCACCCGACGGCCGATCAATAACAAAATAATCTAACCTGACTTCCGCGTGACCATTTCTCATGCTGTCAAGCAAGTGACAGTTGTTTTGTGGTCAGATAGCCTGCCGCTTGAATGGACTGCTACCTCTCAATGACCCTTTGAGAACCTGGTTTCCACACCCGTGACTTCCCTATTGAAAGAAGAGGTACTGACAAACATCATACCTTCTTCCATTGGAATGGAAGAATCTGCAGTGGTGTATAGTGTTGAAAAATTGCCCCTTGACAGGCCCAAGTGCAGCACCTGGAGGCGCCAAGTCTCAAGAAATAGGAAAATCTTTAGATCTAGTGGCTTGAGGATTGCTCAAAACCCAAAATGGATGATTTCCCTAAAATTTGACAAGTTTCTGAATCTGGTGGAAGTTGTTTCACCGGAATTGGACAAGTAACAAGGGATGTATGAGCTTCTAAAGTTGGGGTATGTGCGGCGGTTTGGGGAGCCTGCTGCGATTCAACTGCCTGTGGAAAATCCACCAGAACGAGAAACAAAAAGACATGGAGTGTTTTTTCCCCAGAGAACTGCTGATTTGCTCTGGTGAATAATCAGTTGGATTTCATTAGTACATGTTGTTACTGAGGGACAGCCAAAATCCTGGCTTCGAGTCCAAAACTCAGTAGTACAGTTTGCTACTATGGGAGGTCAAAATTCTGCCGACAGGTTTTAAACCCTATCACACCCCATCATCAAACTCAACACAGAAGTGACTGAGGTACATCCAAACAGTGCAAGGGACCCCTCCATCATGTGCAGGGGGATGAGCACCTCAAGAAGGATGCTTGGCACGTCAAGGGAGACGCCACAGCGTGTGGGCACCACAGAGGCATTAGGCATTTCTGTAGTGGGTGAGCTGCGCTTTGGCAAGCGTATTTTGGAGTACTCTTGGTTGAATTGCACACAGTTTGGTGCATTGGAGAGCTCATGACATGCCTCATAAATGTTCAAAACATGTCCATGTTAAAAATCAAACATGTTATTGCACAATATTCTTCACAAAACTAAATGTATCTAAACTCGTGCTCACATAGCTTGAGGCAACCAGAAAGCTCATGCTTGGTCTCTGATTCACCCAAAGGAAGAAATGAACCACAACAGACGGTCACAAGGTTGGCACGGCCACCATGCAGGTATCCAACAAAGGGTTGAGGGCCCACTTTTTTTCATCATCTCCAACGTTTTCTTCTTATTCATCACACATCAATGTCATCATGGACAATGTTGTCATGAAGTTCTGAGAACCTGTTGGAGTAGAAACTGCGCAAATGATGTAGAAGGAGACACGGTCCATCCCGAAGTATGCGTGCCGCCCAGGATTTAGGCTATGTAGGTGGCAGTTCGAGCCGCACCTCGCGCATAAGGGACTGTTGGATGTCATGTTGGAAAAGGCGGTGCTGGTTGAGGTGATAGCTACAGACGAGGAGAAGTAAACCTTTGCAAAGACAAACACGGAGGCGCTCATGGTCTTGGTGTCCGGCACAGCCGAGTCACAGTGGGGCTACTTCCAAGGCTCCAAGCTAGCAACCGAAGCTTTGCAAAAACTGTGTGCCATTCACCGATTGAAGTCGCTTGCACATGAAACATTTGCGAAGGATCAGCTCCTCACACTAGGAATTGAGGAGGGGGATAGTGTCATTTCCTCCGTGCAGCAGGTCAAGTTGCTTGCCCCACAATGCAATGATGTGGGGTGGAAGATCAGCATGAAACTACAGGTGATGACCCTTCTCATGGCCATTCTTGACAGTTGGGGACCACTCATCAACGTCCTTTGAGGATGGCCGGAGGACAAGCCCACATATTGCACGGTCCTAGAGTACATCCGCAACAAGGCAGAGCAATGTAGGTGTGGATAGGGCTCATATTCCTCATCGGCCGGTCACCAAAACACGTGGTGGCGGAAGCGGGGGCAAAGGAAGCGGTGCTCAGTGCAGCGGAAGGAAGGGTGCCAAGAAAGGTGCATGTCACAACTGCTGCAAGGAGAGCCACTGGGCCCGAGAGTGCCTAGAGGAGGCAAAAACCAGCAATACATGGTCAATCACCCCAAAACTGCATACTGATGAGCTAATGAACAGTTTTGGAACATACGTGGAGGATGTTTCCTGGCAATGAGCAACCATTATTAGGAATGATTCCTGGAAGTTACCTGTATATCCTACATACATAGATCTTTCAATGCACACTACCCTAAAAGTTTCATTGGACTTTCTTTGTGTTCTTGTTTCCTTCAATTCTTTTAATAAAATGATGAGCCTGAGTTGTGAACAACACATGGGTGTTAGAATTGCTCTTGTTGAATATGTGCCGTTTTGTGCTGCTACACTTTTTGTATAATGCTTCTTTCATCTTACCGGACCTATTGTTGTTGTCCTTTGTTGTAATGTACAGTAGGGTACTTTGATCCAAGTTGTCAAAGTATTCCTAGTATGGCTAATTGGGTCCAAAACATACACTCACCTCCAAGTGCACAAGGCAAAAATACTCGCTTGGAAATAGCGAGGTGAACTTCACCATGAAGTCAAACCTCGCCAACTTCAAGGGCAATGTCGCTTGCTTCTGATGTCAGTGTTGCCAATGTTAGAAGCAACAACAATACTCAATTTTTCCCTCGAGCGTTCTTGCCATCAAACCAGAAGAAACTCCCCTCGTTACACTAGGGGTTTGGGGCTCTTTTTTTTCTTACATTCCCGGGCACATGCCAGGCACCGCAGTAGCGGGACCTTGCAAGATCCATACTTTTAGCACTGCAGCCAACCAAACTTGAAGGTTCAACCAGGAAAACTACAGGGTTGAGGGTTTGCAATTTCAAACTCTCAAGCCCATTCTCAATAACCCCCATCCCGCCAAACCGGATTCAAACCCCCGAGTTGCATTGTTTGGTTGGGGTGTAGTCTTTTCTACCTGCCCCGGCACGTGCCAGGCCCCGCAGTATTGGGGCCTTGCAAGTTCCCCTTTTTTTAGCACAACAGCTGCCCAAACTGGATGGTTTAGCCCATAACACTAAAGTGTGTTCAGGATTGCGAACCCTCAAACTTCTTCTCGATAACTTGCCCATATACACTAGTGTAGTGTTGTAGTTTCCATCAGATGCACCCGCCACTACACTGCCCAAACACACTCTTTACTCAGGGGGGGGGGGCACGATGTCTCCCCCCCCCCCCTACCCCGTAAATTGGAGGGGTGTATTGAGTAGTGTATCTGAAGGGAAGCGGAATTTGTACACAAATGTATCAATACACTTGTGAACATTTTTTTGCTTGCCTGCGATACACTGCCCGATTCACTCACCCTATACACTCTCGGTGTCTGGGGGGGAGAATGGATCAGTATTGGGGTACCTTCATGTCAATGGCAAGGTGCTGGTCGAGCATAATGCATGCTAGAGTACTGTTGAATTTTCTTGTTTTCAAACTGTCTGATGTATCCAATGCACGTTCAATATTGACTCTGTGCACCATTATACCAAATACACTAGTGTATTTTTTGGGGTGTCTATCAAATACACCCGCCGATACACTTCCCAGATACAATTTCCACTCGAGAAGGGGGTGGGGGGGGGGGGGAGGGGGGGGCATGGAGCCCCCCCCCCCCCCCGTGGACTCGCAGGTGTATTGGGGCGTGAATTGGGTGGTGTATCTGGAGAGATGCCGAACTAGTACACAAGTGTATGAATACACTTCTGTACATTTTTGTGCCTGCATAAGGTGCACTGCCTCCTACATTCCCCTAATACACTCACTGTATGGGGGGGGGGGAGAGGCGCAGACAGACGTATTAACTCATTTTCCAGATTATGACAGGTTGTTGTGGGAGGAGGGGAGGGGGAGGGACACCTTTGACATTGAGTTAATAACGTGCCCGTCCTATGCAAACCATCAGGAGAAGTCACCATATGTCTATTACATTAGTTTCTAATCAATTTTGGACCTTTGCGACGTTTTGTTCAAAGACAAGGTGTTAGTAAACTAATCTAAAGGACTTTGAGTATATAGTTATACCCTAAGAATACCGTTATTACAAATTTTATGTGAAATAATTCATTGAATAGTAGAGATGTATACTAAAATTCATCGTTAAATTGAACCTACAATTGTTTTTGTTGGATATGGGGTGCCAAAAAAGGGGACCAAAGTGGGTTGCTCGATAAAAATCATCAGGTAACAAAAGTGAATAGAGGATGTTTTGCTGGTTCTGTAGCACTTTACGGAACTCGATTCGGAGTCCGTTTGAGGGAGATATGGATTTTCAAGGTTTGGTGGCGATGGGTCCGGTTCAAGTGATGGCTCCTGCACTACCAGCACCAATGACGGCCACAATTATTGGCCAAGGGGGTTTGGAGCGGCCTTCAGGGTAGAAAGAAGGACCTTCAGGGAGCTTCAAGGAAGGTCCCCACCAAGATTATTGGTTGTGCACATGGCAGGGATGGCAATTCTCTTGTGTGAGTGTGACTGGCGCTCATCCTGCTAGGCTAGGAGTGTGCTAGGAGGTGAACTTTGACAGAGTGGTTCTCCATGTGCCAAATGAGGCGTACTTAGGTTTGTTAGAAAGCTGCGCTAATGTACTTTCTCACTCAAGAGTAGATTCAGACATTCGTATTCTCTGCAGACCTACACTTGCTTACGTAATTTCTGTCTGTGCAACCTGCAACTCCCTCTCACAAACAGTTGGTCCTGCCTAGGCGGCTCTTAGTGACCCTGATCACCTCCCTGAGGGCTGCCAAGTTTCCATCAGTGGTATCAGAGCTAAAATAAGAATTTGCCTAATCCTTGAGGCATTCCTTGCACCCTGTTATGTAAGAGAGCCGTTTGTGGGCTGAACGTTGCACTACCATGGCGACATCCGCTTCCGTGGTGGCCGGCGTCAACATCGCCAAGTTCGAAGGCAAGAACTTCTTTACCTGGAGCAACAACATGAAGATGGTGCCGATGGAGAAGGGTCTCTAGAGCCAGGTGGATGAGAAGGAGAGGGAACCAGAAGAAAGCTCCCGATCCCCTGTCGAGGCCCATACCTACCGCGAGAAGCGTGACCGCGCCCTCGCAACCATCTACCTCCACCTCGCCGAACGGCAGCAACTCCTCATCCGTGGCATCCTCACGCCAAAGGAGGTTTGGAAAAAGCTTGAGTCCACTTATGCTTGCAAGTCAATCCTCATGAACATGCAGCTGCGTCGTCACTTTCACACTGTGAAGATGGATGAATCCGGATCCACGATTGACTACATTAACATGGTGAAGTCTCTCTCTGACCAGCTTGCTGCGATTGAGGACCCTGTCAAGGAATGTGTGCTCATGCTAACCATCCTCTTTGGTCTTCCTAGCAGCTATGCTCCTCTCATTGTTGCTCTGGACCAGCGTGGCGACAAGCTCTCCCTCAATGATGTGGAGGAGAGCCTGCTATTTGAGGAGGAGCGGCGCAAGGGAGAAGAGGGCGGAAGCGGACTTGACGTCGCTCTCATCACCAACTCTGTTCATGGGGGTAGTTCTGCACCAACCTGGGGCAATGGCGGAGGAGGGGGGAAGAAGGGGAACTGCCACTACTGCAAGAAGCCGGGCCATTGGGCACGCGAATGCCGAAAGAAGAAGGCGGACCTTGCTGCTGGAGTGGGAGCGGGAAAACAGTCTGACACTTCTGCGAATGCTGCGGATTGGGAGAGTGGATTTGTGACAACCATCCGGGTCCTGCACGTCTCCGATAACACCGCCCTGTTTTGGATCATCGACTCGGGAGCCACGCGGCACATGACGTGTCGCCGGGAGTGGTTCGTCGTTTACACCGTCATCAAGCCTCATCGGGTGTACATGGGGGATAACCATGTACAAATGGCGGTTGGGGAGGGTGAGATCGTGTTTTGTGCTTCCGTTGAGGGTAAGCACATGGAATGTCGTGTGAAGGGGGTGCTCCATGTTCCGGGGCTGGCAGCTAACCTCCTCTCTGTCTCATCTCTCATCTCCGAAGGCATGCAGGTTTTCTTTCAGAATGGTGGCTGCACCATCTCTGCCCGTGCAGGCCGTGTGCTTGCAAAAGCGAACAAGGAGGACGGTCTTTACCGCCTCTACGTGGCGTCGGAGAAGGAAGCCGACTCAGCGTTGGCGGCGAGAGAGGGAAAACACGACATCGGCCTGTGGCACCGTCGGCTCGGTCACCTCGGCTTTGGCGCCATCATCTCCATGCAGCAGATGGTCCGCGGCCTGGAGCTCAAGGGGGTGAAGCAGCCAGGTGCATCGGCTTGTAAGAGCTGCATTGAAGGAAAGCAAGCTTGCGCTCCTTTCACGATGGAAGGGAAGGGGGCGGCTGAGCTTCTCTCACTCGTTCACTCTGATTTTTGCGGTCCCATGCCATCACAGTCCTTGTCCGGCAAGTTGTACTTTGTCACGTTCATTGATGACAAGTCGAGAAAGACGTGGGTGTCCTTCTTGGCTGGAAAGGATGAGTGCTTTGATGCTTTCAAGGTGTGGATTGCTGCTGCAGAGAATGAGAGTGGCAGGCAGTTGAAGGTGCTTTGCACCGATGGTGGAGGAGAGTACCTCTCCAACGACTTCCGCACTTACATCAAGCGTCGCGGGATCAAGCACGAGGTCACCCCACCTGGAACACCGCAGCTGAACGGCGTGGCTGAACTTGCGAACCGCACGGTCATAGAGCGTGTTCGCAGCATGCTCCAAGACGCGGAGCTCCCACCAACCTTCTGGGCGGAAGCGGTCAACACTGCCGTGTACCTGAAAAACCGGCGTCCCACGCGCGCCGTGCCTTTGATGACACTGGAGGAGGCGTGGACGGGACGCAAGCCAACAGTGACGCACCTGAAAGTCTTCGGGTGTGGCGCATTCGTGCACGTGCCTACCGGCAGCCGTAACAAGCTGGACACAAAGTCGGTGAAGGCCGCCTTCCTCCGCTACGACACCATGGGATACGGCCTCTACAACCTTGCTGCTCCCAAGATCATCCGCAACCGTGACGTCGTCTTTCAAGAGGACTTGAAGGGCTGGACTTGGAGCCCTATGTCGGCAGTTCCGCTTGCTCCCGCACTTGTACCAGAAGTGGGAGAAGTACCGATAGCAGAAGAGGGCGGTGCAAAAGATGGCGGTGATAGCAGCAACGACAAGGAGGTGGAGGGAGCTGAGAAGGAGAAGGAGTTGGCAGCGGAATCTGATGAGGAGGAGCAGCAAAGCAACGCACAGCAGCTGCCACGACGGTCTGCACGCCTCAACAAAGGTGCAAAGGACAGTGGGGAGACGCTGAGGTGATCTGAGCACCTCGCAAACAAACAGAGGCCGCTAGAGGAGCTGGTGAACTTGTGCACCGTTCCACCACCAACGGAGTCGTCCAATCTCGAGCTTCTCTTCCTCACAGTCACCGATGACCCGGCCACATTTGCTGAAGCCACGCACAGCGCTGAGGCGGCAGATTGGCGTGGTGCAGCAGATGAGGAGTATGATGCGCTCATGAAGAACGGCACCTGGACTCTCGAGGAGGCTCCACACGGCAGCCGGGTGATCGGATGCCGGTAGATCTTCAGGCGCAAGCGTGGTGCGGATGGTAAGATTCTCAGGTACAAAGCACGGCTGGTTGCAAAGGGCTATGCGCAGGCGGAGGGTGTGGATTACAATGAGACATTTGCACCTGTCGCTAAGTTCCCATCCATCCGAGCGATCCTCGCTCTTGCTGCTGCTATGGACTGGGAGGTGCACCAAATGGATGTGACGTGTGTATTTGTGAATGGTGACCTTGAGGAGGATGTGTACATGGAGCAGCCGGAGGGGTATGTCGTGGAAGGGAAGGAAGGTTTGGTGTGCAAGCTTGTGAAGGCCCTAGACGGCCTGAAGCAAGCCCCGAGAGCATGGTACCACAAGATGGATGAGCAGGTAGCTGGCCTTTGCTTTGTCCGCAGTGAAGCAGACCATGCTGTCTATGGGCGCACACAAGAGGCAAACCAGATCATCATCTTCCTCTATGTTGATGATCTGCTCATTGCATCTGACTCCAAGTCTCTTTTGGACGATGTGAAGCAGTCCCTTGCTGCCAGGTTCAACATGAAAGACATGGGAGAGCTCAGTTACTACCTTGGCCTTCAGGTCAAGCGCGACCGGCAGCAGCAGACTTTGGAGTTGTCGCAGAGCACGTACGTAAGCGACATCGTCAAGCGCTTCAACATGGCAGGAGCGCGCAAAGCAGCCACACCACTCGAAGTGGGAGCAAAGCTAAGCATGACGCAGACTCCCCGCGGCATGCAAAAGAGCAGCCGCATGGAAGCAGTGCCGTACCAAGCAGCAGTTGGGAGCCTCATGTACGCTGTAGTTGGCACGCGCCTCGACATCAGCCAAGCAGTGGGAGTGCTCAGCAAGTTTTGCGCGAATCCGGGCATGCCGCATTGGGAGGCGGTTGTGCGTGTGCTGCGCTACCTTGACAGTAGCAGCAGCCTTTGCCTCACCTTCAACGGCAACAACAGCCCCATCGTCATCGGCTACAGTGACGCAGATTGTGGAGGTGACCTGGACACTAGGAGGTTGACCACTGGGTTCGTGTTTGTACTCGGGGGAGGTGCAATCAGTTGGAGGAGCAAGAAGCAAGAGTGTGTCGCTCTCTCCTCCACCAATGCTGAGTAAATCGCCTTGAGTGAAGCAGCGAAGGAAGCCGTGTGGCTGCGTGAGCTCCTGGAAAGCCTTGGACAGCAGAAAACCACAGCAACTACAATCTACTGTGACAACATGAGCGCCATTGCTCTGACCAAGAACGCAAAGTTTCACGCCCGCACCAAGCACATTGACGTGCGGTATCACTTTATCCGCGAACTCGTGGCAAAGAAGGTGGTACAGATCAAGTTTTTCCCTCCAAGCATGATGCTAGCAGACTTCCTGACCAAGCCGCTGGCAGCACACCGCTTTCAGCAGCTAAGTGGACAGTGTGGACTTGTGTGATATTTATTCTCGCAAAGTGGGAGAATGTTGGATATGGGGTGCCAAAAAAGGTGACCAAAGTGGGTTGCTCGATAAAAATCATCAGGTCACAAAAGTGAATAGAGGATGTTTTGCTGGCTCTGTAGCACTTTACGGAACTTGATTCGGAGTCCGTTTGAGGGAGATATGGATTTTCAAGGTTTGGTGGCGATGGGTTCGGTTCAAGTGATGGCTCCTGCACTACCAGCACCAATGACGGCCACACTTATTGGCCAAGGAGGTTTGGAGCGGCCTTCAGGGTAGAAAGGCGGCAGGAGGACCTTCAGGGAGCTTCAAGGAAGGTCCCCACCAAGATTATTGGTTGTGCACATGGCAGGGATGGTAATTCTCTTGTGTGAGAGTGTGACTGCCGCTCATCCTGCTAGGCTAGGAGTGTGCTAGGAGGTGAACTTTGACAGAGTGGTTCTTCCAGCTCCATGTGCCAAACGAGGCATACTTAGGCTTGTTAGAAAGCTGTGCTAATTTAATTCCTCACTCAAGAGTTGACTCAGACATTCGCATTCTCTGCAGACCTACATTTGCTTCCGTAATTTCTGTCTGTGCAACCTGCAACTCCCTCTCACAAACAGTTGGTCCTGCCTAAGCGGCTCTTAGTGAGCCTGATCACCTCCCCGAGGGCTGCCAAGTTTCCATCATTTTTCACTAAGACATTAGTTGATCTAACCAGTAGGGATGTCCAAGTAAATTTCTCGGAAGTGAAGATGTTGTACGTGTGTTTTACATAGATTGTGTAGTGTCTTAAAGTTGGGTGATTAACCATTACTCAAACCGGCGGCAAAAACACCGGAGGGCAAGTTGCTCTTCAATGACAACAGGAACCACTTTCTCAAAAAGGCCAACAGGTCATGCCTTGATTCCTGGGCCGAGGAGCAAACCTAGAGGGAGAAAGTGAGGTTTGTCACCTACGAGAAGTCTCCCAAGACAACGGTGGTTGCAAATGACAAAATCGAGCCTATGCCCGGCCAAGGTGGAAGTCGTGGTGGATAGTAAGGAGCTACATATAATTTGTGACGTGTAGCACGTCCCTGGCCTGGCTGGTGTTTTGAGTGTAAGTCACTTGACGGATGAAGAATTTGAGGTATCCTTTTGCAGGAAAGGTGCAGTGGTGCGCCCAATGGCGGTGGTGAGGTCTTGCTAGAGGTAAAGCGCAAGGGCAGTCTATACATTATAGAGACCAAGGGGATCCTTGCGGCATCGGACACAGTAGACTCCCACGAGCGCACCGTCAACATGGCTAGAGGAGGAAGCCCTGATCTGGAGCTCTGGCACCAGTAGTTGAGGCATTCGGTGCCCACAGCAATGAAGGAGATGGCAAAGCACAAAATGGTGCACGGCCTCATCATCGATGGTGCAGTAGACGCGGCATGAGATGAAGCGGTGCACAAGAAGGCGGGGCACAAGCACTTGAAAGAGAATGCAGCTTGCGCATAGGAACTGTTCGAGTTTGTCCACAACGACGTGCCTGGACCGTTCAAAACACCGTCAAATAGTGGCTTGAGGTACTTCGTCACCTTCATTGGTGACTGCAACAGGAAGCTCTTCGTGTAGTTGATGAAGCGGAAAGGAAAGTTCTTGGACCAACTGATGGAGTACATTACAACTTTGGAGAGGCAGATATGGTGAGGTCAGAGCGTTATGCAGCAACAACGGAGAGTATGGGGACTACAGCGGTTGGATGAAGCAACAGGGCATCAATTGGGAACCAACTATGCCATACACGCTATTGTCAGATGGAGTGGTAGAGAGGTTGAACCAGACGCCGCTAAACATGGTGCGGATCATGCTTGTGGATGTGGGGTTTCCACAGGGTTTCCGGGTAGAGGTTGTGCATATAGCGAGCTTAACCATCAACTTCAACCCATTTGCAATGCTGAAGGGTAAAGGCAGCTACAAGACGTCGCAAGAGGTTAAGAGTGGGGACAAGCCAAATGTGCCTCACCTGAAGGTGTTCAGGTGCAAGGCATACGCGATGGTGCAGGTGTGCAGCGACGTGATACCAAGGTGGAACCACGGACAAAGCTGTGCTTGCTCCTTGGCTACAAGAGTGCATAAAAGGTGTATTGACTATGGGACCCATGCATGAAAGAGATCATCTGCAGCCATGATGTTGAGTTCAAAAAGCAGCACAGCTCCATCAGCAACAGCAACAACATGAGCGCCATTCTCCAAAACAGGGGGAGTGGTTCCAGCTCCTTGCCTACAAGAAGGAGCCAATGGAAACAAAGGTTGAGGATGCGGTGTCAAAGCACGACACTACAGCACAGGCAACAGCTCACGCGGAGGACTCTGACGATGACGCACATGGACCGGGGATCTGGCAGAAAGATACGTTAGAGAAGGCACCACGAGTGCTTAAAAACAAACTCTTGGCAGAGTTCGCATTGGGAGTCGGAGGAAAATCCTATAGATATGCCACCTGTCCGATCGATGTTTTGCCAGAGCGGGAGACATCCTCAGGGAGCCTTCTAGTTGATGTATCACCAGGTCAAACGGGGTCAGAAAGATTGCAGTACAGCGATGAGGTGTCACCAAAACTGTCGCATTGCAGGGAGAGGCAGCAAAGACCAGGGAAGCGCTTGGAGGTAGGCACTGATCAATGGATTGGCATGACGCGGTGCATGATGGCTGCATCAACCAAGCCAACGACCATGCAAGAGGTACTTGTGCTACCCAAGGGAGAGCAGTGATATGCCTCCATCACGTCAAAGTTGGTGTCCATTGCTGAAAACGACATTTGGAAAGTGCAATGCAGGCTAAGGTCATCGGGTAAAATTGGGTTTTTTGGACCAAGCTCACAAAAGAAGGTGTGGTGGACAAGTACATGGTGCGACTCCTGACAAAGAGGTACACATAGCCTAAAGGCAAGCATTATGATAAGACAGTTGATCCTCTCGCCAAGTTCACAAGCATTTTGCCGATCCTTGCAGTGGAAACCGCAAAGGATATGGAGATGTAATTGATGTAAAGACGGTCTTCCTTCACGACATCAACAACAAAGACATGAACATGTAGGTGCCGGAGGGGGTGGAGGCGTTGGAGGGCAAGGTGTGCAAACTACACACCTTGTACAGGCTAAAATGATTGCCCCCATGCTTGTACCAATAGATGAACAACTTCATGGAACAATCCCACTTCAAGCATAGTGAGGCGGATCATAGCATTTAGGTGTGGTGCATTAAGAAGCTCCATCAGATTGTTGCACTCTCCCTAAACAATGTGATCTTGTGCTCCTCAGAACTATGAAGCCTACAACAAGTGAAAGAGTAGTTGAGCACCATGTTCTACATGTTAGACATGGGGGATCTGGCGTTCTACCTCGGGGCAAACATCACACAAAACCGGAGGGCACGCATGCTTGAGCTGGGGCAGGCCCAATACGCAACCAAGTTATTGAGGTGGTACGACATGGAGGAATGCAAAGTAGCTAGCAGTCCTGTCTCCGCAACCTTTGTGCTGAGTGCGGCAATGCCGTAGCAAACAAAAGAAGAGCGTGAGGACATGACACAGGTGCCCTACCACTTGGCGGTGGGGAACCTCATTTACGCCATGGTGGCAACTTGACCGGACTTGGCCTATGGTGGGCCAAGTGAGCACATACGTGGCCGATCTAGGGCCACTACATAGGCAAACAGTCAGGTGTATCTTCCAGTGCCTACAGTTGACGCGCTATGTGTGCCTGAGGTTCCATGGCAAGGGGCGGTCTGACCCCTTGCGCGTGGCCTGCTATACGCATGCAGACTACGCTAGCAATGCGGACAAGCAGAAGTCCACATCTAGCTCTGTGTTTATCCTTGCTCGTAAAGCGGTCTCGTGGTGCTGCTGGAAGTAGGATTTCATCGCCACCTGTACAAGGGAAGAAGAGTACACCGCATTGGCCGAGGCTGTCAAGGAGGCGGTGTGGCTCCGCAGGTTGCTGGGAGAGCTAGACGTGCCACAGTAGGAGAATGCGGGGGTGAAAGAGGACAACACCGGCTCCATTCTGCTCACTAACAACTGGACATAACATAGGAGGACAAAGCACATCGACGTGCATTATCAATACTCATGAGACATGTTTGAACGGGATTGGTGGCGCAACAATACTGCAGCATGTACAACATGCTTACGGATTGCTTGACCAAAGTGCAACCCGTGGACCCGCACACGATGAGCATTGCCGGGCTTTGGATGACCAGCTATGATGGGCTGAAGGAAGTAGCAGAACTTGAGTGAGAGCAAGCACAAGTTGCGTACATTGAAGGTGCAAGGGACATACTATTGAATAACTACCCCTCCGCATGCCCAAGTGCAGCAGTGCGAAGCACCAATGAGTCATCAGAGAGAAGAATTCCTTGCAATGGGATAAAAAAAAACCAGAATTCATGATTGTCCCAGAACTTTGACAAGTTGCTTAGTCTGTTGAAAGTTGTTTCACTAGAATCGGACAAGTAACAAGGGACGTGTGAGATTCCAAAACTGGGGTGTGCGTGGTGGCACGGGGATCCCGCTGCGACTCTTCTGCCGGTAGAAAATCCATCAGAATGAGTAACAAAAATGTATTGGGTGTGTTTGCCCAGGAGGACTGTGAAGTTGCTTTGGCATTTTTTTTTCCGGATGTTAGTAGTACATGTTGGCCAAAATCATGGCTCAAAGTCTGAAACGCAGTAGTACAGTTTATTACTCAAGGACTTGGTCAAAGTGACTGCCAGTCCGCGGATAGGTTTCAAACCTTGTCACACCCCATCATCAAACTCAACACAATAGTGATCGAGGTGCGTGGAAATAGTGCAGGGGACCCCTCTATCACATGGAAAGGGATCTGCATCTCGGGAAGGGCGCTTTGCACGTGAAGGGAGGCGCCACGACGTGTGCGCGTCATGGAGGCATTAGGCGTTTCTGTGGCGGGTGAGACCTGCACCTCGGTAAGCATAGCTCTGGCTACCCTTTGCCGGATCACGCATGGTTTGATGCATTGGAGAGCTCATGACTAGCCCTATAGATATTGAGATCATGTCTGTACAAAAGCAAACGTAAGATTTTGAGATTCCATTCACAAAACTGACTGTTTTTTCTACTCATATAGTGTGAGGCGACCAAAAAGCAAGCTCAGTCTCAGATGCGCCCAGAAGGAAGAAGTGAACCAGAACGGGCAGTCACAACGATGGCACTGCCACCACGCAGATATCCAACATATAGCGCCCCTTGGATTGCACGCTGCGTTACAAAAACAAAGAAGAGAAACAAGCCCAGGACTACCACTTGATTACATATGGCTTTTTGTGCGATGGATCAGGTTGAATCCATGTATGACTTCTAAAGTTTAGGAAGCCCCACTAAACTCTGTCGGTAACAACCAGGGGCAAAAAAACAGATTGAGAGAGCTTTTATGAAAAATCTAGAACAAGCCCTTTGGTGCTTATGCGACGTTCCATGTGAAGTCCCAGGAGGACATCTTTAATAACGTTTCAGACTGGGAGGATCTGATCAGCATCCAAAGCTTTATGTCCTTTCAGCATTGTAAAAAACAGGTCTGGAGAGCTAAAGGTAGATGGGCAGACCAAGAACCTGAACATGCAGTTTGACCATAAGTCAACACCAATTTCACAAAAGGGGCTTAAATGAAGCAGGTCCAGAAATAGATGGGGAGAATTTATGCTTGAATTGAACTGATACCTAATTGCAATGTACAAATTTGGTGAGCGTAAAAGACACCACGGTTCTTGTGGAGACGTGGTGGCTTGCCAATGTGGATCACCCCTTAAAAGTCCATTGTGGAGGGATAACAGTGGCTGGTGTAAATCAGCTCCCACTCTTCAAGGATGCCATGGCATGTGCATTACAGAGAACTTGACAACTTGCATTGCATGTAGCACTTAGTCCACTCTCATAGGGAGAAGATTGCTCTTGCTGCAGCCAATCTACTTGATTCCAGCACTCTTCCAAACGCTTGGCCATCCACACCAATGATGTGTCTTCAACTTTCGGCTCGATCTTGTCATCATCTGCCAGCTGCAGTTCAATTCAGTTAGTGACAAGGGACAGGGAGTTGAACACGGAAATGAAGACACCACATCCAGTGTAACCATGCCATATGACACTCATCACAATGATGGTAATTGAAGTGCAATGAAGCACCCATCTGATGGTCTCGTCAAAGTGCAGCCTCAGTGCTGGAGAAAGCTTCATGTACATTACTGCGAGTCAGTGTTCCTCTAGGAATCCGGCTGGTGCAGATGGTCAAAGCCACATATGGCTTTTAAGCTGGTCCATCTGACTTTTCCTATCAAAAGACACAATGAGAGTCCTTGGAAGCCGTACTGTGGGTGTAACGTGTGACGGTTCTGTGTGGATGCAATGTCATGGTCTTCAGGATGAAAAGGATGAACCTTAGGGAAGCTCAATGTTTTTTTGCTTCTTCACTCCTTACCTCCAACACAGCTAAGCAGTAGAGAAGGCACAATTGTTCAAGGAGTGCCATTCCGGACCTATCTCTTCCCAACCTCATGGATGCATAAGGAGACGGAGAAACATGTGACATGTTGAAGAAAATACTGCCAAAAAAAGTTTTAAAAAGTACTGACAAGCATTCTGAAACATGAGAACCATGCCTATGCAGCTACAGCCAGAATTCAACACAAAACAAGGCGTTCACGAGCCAGTCATGGATAGAGTGAAGATTCATTCCTGCTTCAGTGCACACATGTGACAGCTACAAAAGACACAAGACACAATCACACACAAAAGTAAAACCACTCGCTTAACTCTGTTTTGGAAACCAGTACCAGCACCTCTCACTACTCCATAATCCCCCTTTCAGTTCACCTTTTCATGCTCATTACATAGGAGCACGGGCAACATATACACACATGCGAGTGTAAGAGTCTCAACTCAAGTCTCGTGGGGAATCTGCTCGATGTCACCACCGTGGACACACAGGCACAATGGGCCAGAGGGCCAGGGAAGGGCGTCTGTGCCGCAGAAAAGGACATGGTGGACAAGTGCGCGGCTGCACCATGGAGGGGGCACTACTTGCGGCCGTTGGCATGGGAGGCATTGGGTGGCCTGGGAGACGAGTTCTCGGTTTTCCTTGCCTTCTTGACGAAGATCTGCCTTTTGTGTGCGACACAGCA
>SZWC01012462.1:62452-82473 GCA_023375785.1 Penium margaritaceum | reverse complement strand
AACCAGTTCGCACCACTCCGCAACCAGTTCGCACCACTCCGCAACCAGTTCGCACCACTCCGCAACCAGTTCGCACCACTCCGCAACCAGTTCTCACCACTCCATACCCAGTTCGCACCACTCCGGAACCAGTTCGCACCACTCTGCAACCAGTTCGCACCACTCCGCAACCAGTTCGCACCACTCCGCAACCAATTCGCACCACTCTGCAACCAGTTTGCACCAGTCCGCAACCAGTTCGCCCTACTCCGCAACACGTTCGCACCACTCCACAACCAGTTCCCACCACTCTGCATCCAGTTCGCACCACTCCGCAAGCAGTTCGCACCACTCCACAACCAGTTCACACCACTCCGCAACCGGTTCGCACCACTCCACAACCAGGTCGCACCAATCTGCAAACTGTTCCCACCACTCCGCAACCAGTTCGCATCACTCCGCAACCAGTTCGCACTACTCTGCAACCAGTTCGGACCAGTCCGCAACCAGTTCGCACCACTCTGCAACCAGCTCGCACCACTCCGGAACCAGTTTGCACCACTCCACAACCAGTTTGCACCACTCCGCAACCAGTTCGCACCACTCCACAAATAGTTTGCACTACTCCGCAACCAGTTCACACCACTCAGCAACAACTTCCCACCACTCCAAAACCAGTTGGCACCACTCCGCAACCAGTTTGCACCACTCTGAAAGGAGTTCGCACCACTCCGCAACCAGTTCGGACCACTTCGCAACCAGTTCGCACCACTCCGCTACCAGTTCGCACCACTCCGCAACCAGTTTGCACCACTCCGCAACCACTTTGCACCACTCCGCAACCAGTTTGCACCACTCCGCAACCAGTTCGCACCACTCCGCAACCAGTTTGCACCACTCCGAAACCAGTTTGAACCACTCCGCAACCAGTTTGCACCACTCTGCAACCCGTTCGCACCACTCCCCAACAGGTTCGCACCACTCCGCAACCAGTTCACACCATTCCGCAACCAGTTCGCATCACTCTTCAACCAGGTCGCACCACTCCGCAACCTTTGGACCACCCTGCAACAACTTCGAACCACTCCTCAACCAGTTCGCACCACTCCTCAGCCAGTTCACACCACTCCGCAACCAGTTCGCACCACTCCGCAACCATTTTGCACCACTGCGCAACCAGTTCGCACCACTTTGCAACCAGTTCCCACCACTTCGCAACCAGTTCCCACCACTCAGCAACTTGTTCGCACCACTTCGCAACCAATTCACACCACTCCGCAACCAGTTCGCACCCCTCCGCAACCCGTTCGCACCACTCCGCAGCCAGTTTGCACCACTCCGCAACCAGTTTGCACCACTCCACAACCAGTTCGCACCACTCCGCAACCAGCTCGCACCACTCCGCAACCAGTTGGCACCACTCTGCAACAAGTTTGCACCACTCCGCAACCAGTTCGCACCACTCCGCAACCAGTTCGCACCCCTCCGCAACCAGTTCGCACCCCTCCGCAACCAGTTCGCACCCCTCCGCAACCAGTTCGCACCCCTCCGCAACCAGTTCGCACCCCTCCGCAACCAGTTCGCACCCCTCTGCAACCAGTTCGCACCACTCTGCAACCAGTGCGCACCACTCTGCAACCCATTTGCACCACTCTGCAACCACTTCACACCAGTCTGAAACCAGTTTGCACCACTCCCCAACCAGTTCGCACCACTTCGCAACCAGTTCCCACCACTCAGCAACCTGTTTGCACCACTTGGCAACCAGTTCGCACCACTCCGCAACCAGTTCCCACCACTCCGCAACCAGTTCGCACCATTCCGCAACCAGTTTGCACCACTCCGCAACCAGTTTGCACCACTCCACAACCAGTTCGCACCACTCCGCAACCAGCTCGCACCACTCCGCAACCAGTTGGCACCACTCTGCAACAAGTTTGCACCACTCCGCAACCAGTTCGTACCACTCTGCAACTAGTTTGCACCACTCTCCAACCAGTTCACAACACTCTGCAACGCGTTCGCATCACTCGCAACCAGTTCGCACCACTCCGCAACCAGTTCGCACCACTCCGAAACCAGTTCGCACCACTCCGCAACCAATTCACACCCCTCTGCAACCAGTTCGCACCACTCCACAACTAGTTCGCACCACTATGCAACCAGTTCGCACCTCTCCGCAACCAGTTCGCACCACTCTGCAACCAGTTCGCAGCACTCTGCAACCAGTTCGCACCACTCCGCAACCAGTTCGCACCACTCAGCAACCAGTTCGCACCACTCTGCAACCAGTCCTCACCACTTTGCCACCAGTTTGCACCATCCCGCAACCCGGTTACCACTCTACAACCAGCTTGCACAACTCCGCAACCAGTTCGCACCACTCCGCAACCAGTTCGCACCCTTCTGCAACCAGTTCGCACCACTCCGCAACCAGATTGCACCACTCCAAAACCAGTTCGCACCACTCACCAACCTGGTAGCTCCACTTCGCAACCAGTTCGCACCACTCCGCAACCAGTTTGCACCACTCCGGAGCCTGATCGTTCCACTCCACGACCAGTTTGTACCACTCCGCAACCAGTTCGCACCACTCCGCAACCAGTTCGCACCACTCTTTAACCAGTTTTGCAACACTCCGCAACCAATTCGTAACACACTGCATCCAGTTCGCACCAGTCCGCAACCAGTTTGCACCACTCCGCAACCAGTTCGCATCTCTCAGCAACCAGGTCGCAACATCCCGCAACCACTTCCAACCACTCCTCAACCAGTTTGCACCACTCCTCAACCAGTTCACACCACTCCGCAACCAGTTCGCACCACTCCGCAACCATTTCGCACCACTCCGCAACCAGTTCGCACCACTTCGCAACCAGTTCCCACCACTTTGCAACCAGTTTGCACCACAGAGCAACCTGTTCGCTCCACTTCGCAACCAGGTCGCACCACTCCGTAACCATTTCGCTCCACTCCGCAGCCTGTTCGTTCCACTCCGCAACCAGTTTGCACCACTCCGCAACCAGCTCGCACCACTCCGCAGCCAGTTCGCACCACTCCACAACCAGCTCGCACCACTCCGCAACCAATTCGTAGTACACTGCAACCAGTTCGCACCAGTCCGCAACCAGTTTGCACCACTCCGCAACTAGTTCGCACCACTCCGCAACCAGTTCGCACCGCTCTGCAACCGGTTCGCACCACTCCGCAACCGATTCGCACCACTCCGCAACCAGGCCACACCACTCTGCAACTTGTTCGCACCACGCCACAACCAGTTCGCACCACTCTGCAACCAGTCCGCACCATTCCGCAATCAGTTCAGACCACCCCGCAACGCGATCCCACCACTCCACAACCAGTTCCCACCACTTGGCAACCAATTACCATCACTCCGCAACCAGCTTGCACCACTCCCCAACCAGTTTGCACCACTCCTCAACCAGTTCGCACCAATCCGCATCCAGTTCGCACCACTCCGCAACCAGCTCTCACCACTCTGCAACCAGTTCGCACCACTCTGCAACCAGTTTGCACCACTCCGCAACCAGATCGCACCACTCCGTAACCAGTTTGCACCACTCCGCAACCAGTTCGCACCACTCCCCAACAGGTTCGCACCACTCCACAACCAGTTCACACCACTCCGCAACCAGTTCGCACCACTCTTCAACCAGTTCGCACCACTCCGCAACCAGATCGCACCACTCCGTAACCAGTTCGCACCACTCTGGAACCAGTTCGCACCACTCCGCAGCCTGTTCGTTCCACTCCGCAACCAGTTCCCACCACTTTGCAACCAGTTTGCACCATTCCGCAACCAGCTCACACCACTCCGCAACCAGTACGCACCACTCTGCAACCAGTTCCCACCACTCCGCAACTCGTTCGCACCACTTCGCAACCAGTTCTCACCATTCCCCAACCAGTTCGCACCACCCTGCAACCAGTTTGCACCACTCCGGAACCAGATCGCACCACTCCGTAACCAGTTCGCACCACTCTGGAACCAGTTCGCACCACTCCGCAGCCTGTTCGTTCCACTCCGCAACCAGTTCCCACCACTTTGCAACCAGTTTGCACCATTCCGCAACCAGCTCACACCACTCCGCAACCAGTACGCACCACTCTGCAACCAGTTCCCACCACTCCGCAACTCGTTCGCACCACTTCGCAACCAGTTCTCACCATTCCCCAACCAGTTCGCACCACCCTGCAACCAGTTTGCACCACTCCGGAACCAGATCGCACCACTCCGTAACCAGTTCGCACCACTCTGGAACCAGTTCGCACCACTCCGCAGCCTGTTCGTTCCACTCCGCAACCAGTTCCCACCACTTTGCAACCAGTTTGCACCATTCCGCAACCAGCTCACACCACTCCGCAACCAGTACGCACCACTCTGCAACCAGTTCCCACCACTCCGCAACTCGTTCGCACCACTTCGCAACCAGTTCTCACCATTCCCCAACCAGTTCGCACCACCCTGCAACCAGTTTGCACCACTCCGGAACCAGATCGCACCACTCCGTAACCAGTTCGCACCACTCTGGAACCAGTTCGCACCACTCCGCAGCCTGTTCGTTCCACTCCGCAACCAGTTCCCACCACTTTGCAACCAGTTTGCACCATTCCGCAACCAGCTCACACCACTCCGCAACCAGTACGCACCACTCTGCAACCAGTTCCCACCACTCCGCAACTCGTTCGCACCACTTCGCAACCAGTTCTCACCATTCCCCAACCAGTTCGCACCACCCTGCAACCAGTTTGCACCACTCCGGAACCAGATCGCACCACTCCGTAACCAGTTCGCACCACTCTGGAACCAGTTCGCACCACTCCGCAGCCTGTTCGTTCCACTCCGCAACCAGTTCCCACCACTTTGCAACCAGTTTGCACCATTCCGCAACCAGCTCACACCACTCCGCAACCAGTACGCACCACTCTGCAACCAGTTCCCACCACTCCGCAACTCGTTCGCACCACTTCGCAACCAGTTCTCACCATTCCCCAACCAGTTCGCACCACCCTGCAACCAGTTTGCACCACTCCGGAACCAGATCGCACCACTCCGTAACCAGTTCGCACCACTCTGGAACCAGTTCGCACCACTCCGCAGCCTGTTCGTTCCACTCCGCAACCAGTTCCCACCACTTTGCAACCAGTTTGCACCATTCCGCAACCAGCTCACACCACTCCGCAACCAGTACGCACCACTCTGCAACCAGTTCCCACCACTCCGCAACTCGTTCGCACCACTTCGCAACCAGTTCTCACCATTCCCCAACCAGTTCGCACCACCCTGCAACCAGTTTGCACCACTCCGGAACCAGATCGCACCACTCCGTAACCAGTTCGCACCACTCTGGAACCAGTTCGCACCACTCCGCAGCCTGTTCGTTCCACTCCGCAACCAGTTCCCACCACTTTGCAACCAGTTTGCACCATTCCGCAACCAGCTCACACCACTCCGCAACCAGTACGCACCACTCTGCAACCAGTTCCCACCACTCCGCAACTCGTTCGCACCACTTCGCAACCAGTTCTCACCATTCCCCAACCAGTTCGCACCACCCTGCAACCAGTTTGCACCACTCCGGAACCAGATCGCACCACTCCGTAACCAGTTCGCACCACTCTGGAACCAGTTCGCACCACTCCGCAGCCTGTTCGTTCCACTCCGCAACCAGTTCCCACCACTTTGCAACCAGTTTGCACCATTCCGCAACCAGCTCACACCACTCCGCAACCAGTACGCACCACTCTGCAACCAGTTCCCACCACTCCGCAACTCGTTCGCACCACTTCGCAACCAGTTCTCACCATTCCCCAACCAGTTCGCACCACCCTGCAACCAGTTTGCACCACTCCGGAACCAGATCGCACCACTCCGTAACCAGTTCGCACCACTCTGGAACCAGTTCGCACCACTCCGCAGCCTGTTCGTTCCACTCCGCAACCAGTTCCCACCACTTTGCAACCAGTTTGCACCATTCCGCAACCAGCTCACACCACTCCGCAACCAGTACGCACCACTCTGCAACCAGTTCCCACCACTCCGCAACTCGTTCGCACCACTTCGCAACCAGTTCTCACCATTCCCCAACCAGTTCGCACCACCCTGCAACCAGTTTGCACCACTCCGGAACCAGATCGCACCACTCCGTAACCAGTTCGCACCACTCTGGAACCAGTTCGCACCACTCCGCAGCCTGTTCGTTCCACTCCGCAACCAGTTCCCACCACTTTGCAACCAGTTTGCACCATTCCGCAACCAGCTCACACCACTCCGCAACCAGTACGCACCACTCTGCAACCAGTTCCCACCACTCCGCAACTCGTTCGCACCACTTCGCAACCAGTTCTCACCATTCCCCAACCAGTTCGCACCACCCTGCAACCAGTTTGCACCACTCCGGAACCAGATCGCACCACTCCGTAACCAGTTCGCACCACTCTGGAACCAGTTCGCACCACTCCGCAGCCTGTTCGTTCCACTCCGCAACCAGTTCCCACCACTTTGCAACCAGTTTGCACCATTCCGCAACCAGCTCACACCACTCCGCAACCAGTACGCACCACTCTGCAACCAGTTCCCACCACTCCGCAACCAGCTCCCACCACTCCGCAACCAGTTTGTACCACTCCGCAACCAGGTCGCACCACTCTGCAACCACTTCGCACCACTCCGCAACCAGATCGCACCACTCCGGAACCAGTTCGCACCATTCCGCAGCCAGTTCGCACCACTCCGCAATCAGTTCGCACCAGTCCGCAACCAGTTCGCTCCACTCCACAACCAGTTCGCACCTCTCCGCAACCAGTTCACACCAATCCGCAACGAGTTCGCACCACTCCGCAACCGGTCCGCACCACTCCGCAACCAATTCACACCCCTCTGCAACCAGTTGGCACCACTCCACAATCAGTTCGCACCACTATGCAACCAGTTCGCACCACTCCACAACCAGTTCGCACCACTCTGCAACCAGTTCGCAGCACTCCGCAACTAGTTCGCACCACTCCGCAACTAGTTCGCACCACTCAGCAACCAGTTCGCACCACTCCGCAACCATTCCGCACCACTTTGCAACCAGTTTGCACCATCCCGCAACCCAGTTACCACTCTGCACCCAGCTTGCACCACTCCGCAACCAGTTCGCACCACTCCGCAACCACTTCGCACCCTTCCGCAACCAGTTTGCACAACTCCGCAACCAGATTGCACCACTCCGAAACCAGTTCGCACCACTCAGCAACCTGTTCGCTCCACTTCGCAACCAGTTTGCACCACTCCGCAACCAGTTCGCACCACTCCGCAACCTGTTCGTACCACTACGCAACCACTTGGCACCACTCCGCAACCAGTTCGCACCACTCCACAACCAGTCCGCACCACTCTGCAACCAGTTGGCACCACTCCGCAACCAGTTCGCACCACTCCACAACCAGTCCGCACCACTCTGCAACCAGTTGGCACCACTCCGCAACCAGTTCGCACCACTCCACAACCAGTCCGCACCACTCTGCAACCAGTTGGCACCACTCCGCAACCAGTTCGCACCACTCCACAACCAGTCCGCACCACTCTGCAACCAGTTGGCACCACTCCGCAACCAGTTCGCACCACTCCACAACCAGTCCGCACCACTCTGCAACCAGTTGGCACCACTCCGCAACCAGTTCGCACCACTCCACAACCAGTCCGCACCACTCTGCAACCAGTTGGCACCACTCCGCAACCAGTTCGCACCACTCCACAACCAGTCCGCACCACTCTGCAACCAGTTGGCACCACTCCGCAACCAGTTCGCACCACTCCACAACCAGTCCGCACCACTCTGCAACCAGTTGGCACCACTCCGCAACCAGTTCGCACCACTCCACAACCAGTCCGCACCACTCTGCAACCAGTTGGCACCACTCCGCAACCAGTTCGCACCACTCCACAACCAGTCCGCACCACTCTGCAACCAGTTGGCACCACTCCGCAACCAGTTCGCACCACTCCACAACCAGTCCGCACCACTCTGCAACCAGTTGGCACCACTCCGCAACCAGTTCGCACCACTCCACAACCAGTCCGCACCACTCTGCAACCAGTTGGCACCACTCCGCAACCAGTTCGCACCACTCCACAACCAGTCCGCACCACTCTGCAACCAGTTGGCACCACTCCGCAACCAGTTCGCACCACTCCACAACCAGTCCGCACCACTCTGCAACCAGTTGGCACCACTCCGCAACCAGTTCGCACCACTCCACAACCAGTCCGCACCACTCTGCAACCAGTTGGCACCACTCCGCAACCAGTTCGCACCACTCCACAACCAGTCCGCACCACTCTGCAACCAGTTGGCACCACTCCGCAACCAGTTCGCACCACTCCACAACCAGTCCGCACCACTCTGCAACCAGTTGGCACCACTCCGCAACCAGTTCGCACCACTCCACAACCAGTCCGCACCACTCTGCAACCAGTTGGCACCACTCCGCAACCAGTTCGCACCACTCTGCAACCCGTTCGTAGCACTCCGCAGCCAGTTCGCACCACTCCGTAACCAGTTCGCACCACTCAGCAACCAGTTCGCACCACTCCGCAACCAGTTCGCACCACTTTGCAACCTGTTTGCACCATCCCGCAACCCGGTTACCACTCTGCACCCAGCTTGCACCACTCCGCAACCAGTTCGCACCGAACGCAACCAGTTCGCACCCTTCCGCAACCAGTTTGCCCCATTCCGCAACCAGATTGCTCCACTCTGAAACCAGTTAGCGCCACTCAACAACCTGTCCGCTCCACTTCGCAACCAGTTCGCACCACTCCGCAACCAGTTCGCACCACTCCGCAGCCTGTTCGTTCCACTACACAACCAGTTCGCACCACTCCGCAACCAGTTTGCACAACTCTGCAACCAGTTCGCACCACTCCGCAACCACCTTTGACCACTCCGCAACCAATTCGTAGCACACTGCATCCAGTTCGCACCAGTCCGCAACCAGTTCGCACCACTCCGCAACCAGTTCGCACCACTCCGCAACCAGTTTGCACCATCCCGCAACCACTTCCAACCACTCCTCAACCAGTTTGCACCGCTCCTCAACCAGTTCAAACCACTTCGCAACCAGTTCGAACCACTCCGCAACCATTTCGCACCAATCTGCTACCAGTTCGCACCACTTCGCAACCAGTTCACAACACTTTGCAACCAGTTCGCACCACACAGCAACCTGTTCGCTCCACTTTGCAACCAGGTCCCACCACTCCGCAACCAGTTCGCACCACTCCGCAGCCTGTTCGTTCCACTCCGCAACCAGTTTGCACCACTCCGCAACCAGTTCGCACCACTCCGCAACCAGTTCGGACCACTCCACAACCAGTTCGCACCACTCCGCAACCAATTCGTAGCACACTGCAACCAGTTCGCACCAGTCTGCAACCAGTTCGCACCACTCCGCAACCAGTTTGTACCACTCCGCAACCACTTCGCACCATTCCGCAACTACTTCGCACCACTCTGCAACCAGTTTGCACCACTCCGCAACCCGTTTGCACTTCTCCGGAACCAGTTCGCACCACTCCGCAACCAGGTCGCACAACTCTGCTACCAGTTTGGACAACTCCGCAACTGGTTCACTCCGCAACCAGTTTGCACCACTCTGAAACCAGTTCGCACCTCTCCGCAACCAGTTTGCACCACTCCGCAACCAGTTCGTACCACTCCGCAACCAGTTTGCATCACTCCGCAACCAGTTCGCACCATTCCGCAACCAGTTCGCACCAATCCGCAACCAGTTTGCATCACTCTGCAACCCGTTCGCACCACTCGGCAACCAGTTTGCACCATTCCGCAACCAGTTCGCACCACTCCTCAACACGTTCTCACCACTCAGCAACCAGTTTGCACCACCCCGCAACCAGTTCGCACCAATCCCCAACCAGTTTGCACCACTCCGCAACCAGTTCGCACCACTCCGCAACCAGTTCTCACCACTCCGCAACCAGTTATCACCACTCCGCAACCAGTTCGTACCACTCCGCAACCACTTCGCACCATTCCGCAACTACTTCGCACCACTCTGCAACCAGTTTGCACCACTCCGCAACCCGTTTGCACTTCTCCGGAACCAGTTCGCACCACTCCACAACCAGGTCGCACAACTCTGCAACCAGTTTGGACAACTCCGCAACTGGTTCACCACTCCGCAACCAGTTCGCACCACTCCACAACCAGTTTGCACCACTCCGCAACCAGTTTGCACCACGCCGCAACCAGTTTGCTCCACTCCGCAAGCACTTCGCACCACTCCTCAACAAGTTCTCACCACTCAGCAACCAGTTCGCACCACTCCGCAACCAGTTCGCACCAATAACTAGTTCGCACCACTCCGCAACCAGTTGGAACCACTCCGCAACCAGTTCGCACCACTCCGCAACCAGTTTGCACCACTGCGCAACCAGTTCGCACCACCCCGCAACCAGTTCGCACCACTCCGCAACCAGTTCGCACCACTCCACAACCCGTTCGCACCACTCCGCAACCAGTTCGCACCATTCCGCAACCAGTTCGCACCACTCCACAACCCGTTCGCACCACTCCGCAACCAGTTCGCACCATTCCGCAACCAGTTCGCACCACTCCACAACCCGTTCGCACCACTCCGCAACCAGTTCGCACCATTCCGCAACCAGTTCGCACCACTCCACAACCCGTTCGCACCACTCCGCAACCAGTTCGCACCATTCCGCAACCAGTTCGCACCACTCCACAACCCGTTCGCACCACTCCGCAACCAGTTCGCACCATTCCGCAACCAGTTCGCACCACTCCACAACCCGTTCGCACCACTCCGCAACCAGTTCGCACCATTCCGCAACCAGTTCGCACCACTCCACAACCCGTTCGCACCACTCCGCAACCAGTTCGCACCATTCCGCAACCAGTTCGCACCACTCCACAACCCGTTCGCACCACTCCGCAACCAGTTCGCACCATTCCGCAACCAGTTTGTAATACTCCGCAACCAGTTCGCACCACTCCGCACCCAGTTCGCACCACTCCGCAACCAGTTTGCACCACTCTGCAACGAGCTCGCACCACTCCTCAACCAGTTCGCACCACTCCGCAACCCTTTTGCACCACTCCCCAACCAGTTTGCACTACTCCACAACCAGTTCCCCCACTTCACAACCAGTTCGCACCATTCAGAAACCGGTTTGCACCACTTCGCAACCAGTTTGCACCTCTCCGCGACCAGTTCGCACCACTCCGCAACCAGCTCGCACCACTCCCCAACCTGTTTGCACCACTCCGCAATCAGTTCGCACCAGTCCGCAACCAGTTCGCACCACTCCACAACCAGATCGCACCACTCCGCAACCAGTTCGCACCACTCCGCAACCAGCTTGCACCACTCCGCAACCAATTCGCACCATTCCGCAACCAGTTCGCACCACTTGGCAACCTGTTCGCACCAGGCCGCAACCAGTTTGCACCACTCCGAAACCATCTCGCATCACTCCGCAACCAATTCACACCCCTCTGCAACCAGTTCGCACCACTCCACAACCAGTTTGCACCACTCTGCAACCAGTTCGCACCACACCGCAACCAGTTCGCACCACTCTGCAACCAGTTTGCACCAGTCCGCAACCAGTTCGCACCAATCCGCATTTAGTTCGCACCACTCCGCAACCAGCTCTCACCACTCTGCAACCAGTTCGCACCAGTCTGCAACCAGTTTGCACCACTCCGCAACCAGTTCGCACCACTCCGTAACCAGTTCGCACCACTCCGCAACCAGTTTGCACCACATCCCAACAGGTTCGCACCACTCCGCAACCAGTTCGCACCCCTCCGCAACCAGTTGGCACCACTCCGCAACCAGTTCGCACCCCTCCGCAACCAGTTGGCACCACTCCGCAACCAGTTCGCACCCCTCCGCAACCAGTTGGCACCACTCCGCAACCAGTTCGCACCCCTCCGCAACCAGTTGGCACCACTCCGCAACCAGTTCGCACCCCTCCGCAACCAGTTGGCACCACTCCGCAACCAGTTCGCACCCCTCCGCAACCAGTTGGCACCACTCCGCAACCAGTTCGCACCCCTCCGCAACCAGTTGGCACCACTCCGCAACCAGTTCGCACCCCTCCGCAACCAGTTGGCACCACTCCGCAACCAGTTCGCACCCCTCCGCAACCAGTTGGCACCACTCCGCAACCAGTTCGCACCCCTCCGCAACCAGTTGGCACCACTCCGCAACCAGTTCGCACCCCTCCGCAACCAGTTGGCACCACTCCGCAACCAGTTCGCACCCCTCCGCAACCAGTTGGCACCACTCCGCAACCAGTTCGCACCCCTCCGCAACCAGTTGGCACCACTCCGCAACCAGTTCGCACCCCTCCGCAACCAGTTGGCACCACTCCGCAACCAGTTCGCACCCCTCCGCAACCAGTTGGCACCACTCCGCAACCAGTTCGCACCCCTCCGCAACCAGTTGGCACCACTCCGCAACCAGTTCGCACCCCTCCGCAACCAGTTGGCACCACTCCGCAACCAGTTCGCACCCCTCCGCAACCAGTTGGCACCACTCCGCAACCAGTTCGCACCCCTCCGCAACCAGTTGGCACCACTCCGCAACCAGTTCGCACCCCTCCGCAACCAGTTGGCACCACTCCGCAACCAGTTCGCACCCCTCCGCAACCAGTTGGCACCACTCCGCAACCAGTTCGCACCCCTCCGCAACCAGTTGGCACCACTCCGCAACCAGTTCGCACCCCTCCGCAACCAGTTGGCACCACTCCGCAACCAGTTCGCACCCCTCCGCAACCAGTTGGCACCACTCCGCAACCAGTTCGCACCCCTCCGCAACCAGTTGGCACCACTCCGCAACCAGTTCGCACCCCTCCGCAACCAGTTGGCACCACTCCGCAACCAGTTCGCACCCCTCCGCAACCAGTTGGCACCACTCCGCAACCAGTTCGCACCCCTCCGCAACCAGTTGGCACCACTCCGCAACCAGTTCGCACCCCTCCGCAACCAGTTGGCACCACTCCGCAACCAGTTCGCACCCCTCCGCAACCAGTTGGCACCACTCCGCAACCAGTTCGCACCCCTCCGCAACCAGTTGGCACCACTCCGCAACCAGTTCGCACCCCTCCGCAACCAGTTGGCACCACTCCGCAACCAGTTCGCACCCCTCCGCAACCAGTTGGCACCACTCCGCAACCAGTTCGCACCCCTCCGCAACCAGTTGGCACCACTCCGCAACCAGTTCGCACCCCTCCGCAACCAGTTGGCACCACTCCGCAACCAGTTCGCACCCCTCCGCAACCAGTTGGCACCACTCCGCAACCAGTTCGCACCCCTCCGCAACCAGTTGGCACCACTCCGCAACCAGTTCGCACCCCTCCGCAACCAGTTGGCACCACTCCGCAACCAGTTCGCACCCCTCCGCAACCAGTTGGCACCACTCCGCAACCAGTTCGCACCCCTCCGCAACCAGTTGGCACCACTCCGCAACCAGTTCGCACCCCTCCGCAACCAGTTGGCACCACTCCGCAACCAGTTCGCACCCCTCCGCAACCAGTTGGCACCACTCCGCAACCAGTTCGCACCCCTCCGCAACCAGTTGGCACCACTCCGCAACCAGTTCGCACCCCTCCGCAACCAGTTGGCACCACTCCGCAACCAGTTCGCACCCCTCCGCAACCAGTTGGCACCACTCCGCAACCAGTTCGCACCCCTCCGCAACCAGTTGGCACCACTCCGCAACCAGTTCGCACCCCTCCGCAACCAGTTGGCACCACTCCGCAACCAGTTCGCACCCCTCCGCAACCAGTTGGCACCACTCCGCAACCAGTTCGCACCCCTCCGCAACCAGTTGGCACCACTCCGCAACCAGTTCGCACCCCTCCGCAACCAGTTGGCACCACTCCGCAACCAGTTCGCACCCCTCCGCAACCAGTTGGCACCACTCCGCAACCAGTTCGCACCCCTCCGCAACCAGTTGGCACCACTCCGCAACCAGTTCGCACCCCTCCGCAACCAGTTGGCACCACTCCGCAACCAGTTCGCACCCCTCCGCAACCAGTTGGCACCACTCCGCAACCAGTTCGCACCCCTCCGCAACCAGTTGGCACCACTCCGCAACCAGTTCGCACCCCTCCGCAACCAGTTGGCACCACTCCGCAACCAGTTCGCACCCCTCCGCAACCAGTTGGCACCACTCCGCAACCAGTTCGCACCCCTCCGCAACCAGTTGGCACCACTCCGCAACCAGTTCGCACCCCTCCGCAACCAGTTGGCACCACTCCGCAACCAGTTCGCACCCCTCCGCAACCAGTTGGCACCACTCCGCAACCAGTTCGCACCCCTCCGCAACCAGTTGGCACCACTCCGCAACCAGTTCGCACCCCTCCGCAACCAGTTGGCACCACTCCGCAACCAGTTCGCACCCCTCCGCAACCAGTTGGCACCACTCCGCAACCAGTTCGCACCCCTCCGCAACCAGTTGGCACCACTCCGCAACCAGTTCGCACCCCTCCGCAACCAGTTGGCACCACTCCGCAACCAGTTCGCACCCCTCCGCAACCAGTTGGCACCACTCCGCAACCAGTTCGCACCCCTCCGCAACCAGTTGGCACCACTCCGCAACCAGTTCGCACCCCTCCGCAACCAGTTGGCACCACTCCGCAACCAGTTCGCACCCCTCCGCAACCAGTTGGCACCACTCCGCAACCAGTTCGCACCCCTCCGCAACCAGTTGGCACCACTCCGCAACCAGTTCGCACCCCTCCGCAACCAGTTGGCACCACTCCGCAACCAGTTCGCACCCCTCCGCAACCAGTTGGCACCACTCCGCAACCAGTTTGCACCCCTCCGCAACCAGTTCGCACCACTCTGCAACCAGTTTGCAGCACTCCGCAACCAGTTCGCACCACTCCGCAACCAGTTCGTACCACTCAGTACCCAGTTCGCACCAGTCCGCAACAAGGTTGCACCACTCTGCAACTTGTTTGCACCACTCCGCAACCAGATCGCATCACTCCGCAACCAGTTCGCACCACTCCAAAACCAGTTTGGACCACCCCGTAATGAGTTCGCACCACTCAGCAACCAGTTCGCACCACTTCGCAACCAGTTCCCACCACTCCCCAACCAGTTCGCACCACATCCCAACCGGTTCGCACCACCCCGCAACCAGTTCGCACCAGTCCGCAACCAGCTCGCACCACTCCGCAACCAGCTCGCACCACTCCGAAACCAGTTTGCACCACTCCGTAACCAGTTTGCACCACCCCGCAACCAGTTCGCACAACTCCGCAACCAGTTCGCACCACTCCGCAGCCTGTTCGTTCCACTACACAACCAGTTCGCACCACTCCGCAACCAGTTTGCACCACTCCGCAACCAGTTTGCACCACTCCGCAACCAGTTTGCACCACTCCGCAACCAGTTTGCACCACTCCGCAACCAGTTTGCACCACTCCGCAACCAGTTTGCACCACTCCGCAACCAGTTTGCACCACTCCGCAACCAGTTTGCACCACTCCGCAACCAGTTTGCACCACTCCGCAACCAGTTTGCACCACTCCGCAACCAGTTTGCACCACTCCGCAACCAGTTTGCACCACTCCGCAACCAGTTTGCACCACTCCGCAACCAGTTTGCACCACTCCGCAACCAGTTTGCACCACTCCGCAACCAGTTTGCACCACTCCGCAACCAGTTTGCACCACTCCGCAACCAGTTTGCACCACTCCGCAACCAGTTTGCACCACTCCGCAACCAGTTTGCACCACTCCGCAACCAGTTTGCACCACTCCGCAACCAGTTTGCACCACTCCGCAACCAGTTTGCACCACTCCGCAACCAGTTTGCACCACTCCGCAACCAGTTTGCACCACTCCGCAACCAGTTTGCACCACTCCGCAACCAGTTTGCACCACTCCGCAACCAGTTTGCACCACTCCGCAACCAGTTTGCACCACTCCGCAACCAGTTTGCACCACTCCGCAACCAGTTTGCACCACTCCGCAACCAGTTTGCACCACTCCGCAACCAGTTTGCACCACTCCGCAACCAGTTTGCACCACTCCGCAACCAGTTTGCACCACTCCGCAACCAGTTTGCACCACTCCGCAACCAGTTTGCACCACTCCGCAACCAGTTTGCACCACTCCGCAACCAGTTTGCACCACTCCGCAACCAGTTTGCACCACTCCGCAACCAGTTTGCACCACTCCGCAACCAGTTTGCACCACTCCGCAACCAGCTCGCACCACTCCGCAACCAGTTTGCATCACTCCGCAACCAGTTCGCACCACTCCGCTACCAGTTCGCACCACTCCGCAACCAGTTCCCACCACTACGCAACCAGTTCACACAACTCCGCAACCAATTCGTACCACTACGCCACTAGTTGGCACCACTCCGCAACCAGTTCGCACCACTCCGCAGCCAGTTCGCACCACTCCGCAACCAGTTCGCACCACTTTGCAAGTAGTTCGCACCACTCCGCAACCAGTTTGCACCAATCCGCAACCAGCTTGCACTACTTTGCAACCAGGTCGCACCAGTCCGCAACCAGCTCACAGCACTCCGCAACCAGTTTGCACGACTCCGCAACGAGTTCGCACCACTCCGCAACCAGTTTGCACCACACCGCAACCAGTTCGCACCACTCCGAAACCAGTTCGCACCACTCCGCAACCAATTCAGACCCCTCTGCAACCAGTTCGCACCACTCCACAACGAGTTCGCACCACTCCGCAACCAGTTTGCACCACTCCGCAACCAGTTCGCACCACTTCGCAACGCGTTTGCACCACTCCGCAACCAGTTCGCACCACTCCGAAACCAGTTTGCACCACTCCGCAACCAGTTTGCACCACTCCGCAACCAGTTCGTTCCACTCCGCAACCAGTTCCCACCACTCCGCAACCAGTTCGCACCACTCCTCAACCAGTTCGCACCACTTTGCAACCCTTTTGCACCAGCCCGCAACCACTTTGCACCACTCCTCAACCAGTTCGCACCACTCCGCAACCAGTTCGGACCACTTTGCAACCAGTTTCCACCACTTCACAACCAGTTCGCACCACTCCGCTACCAGTTCGCACCACTCCGCTACACGTTCACACCACTCCGCAACCAGTTCGCACCACTCCACAACCAGTTCGCACCACTCTGCAACCAATTCGCACCACTTTGTAACCAGTTCGCACCAGTCCGCAACCAGTTCGCACCACTCCGGAACAAGTTCGCACCACTCCGCAACCAGTTCGCACCACTCTGCAACCAGTTTGCACCACTCCGCAACCAGTTCGCATCACTCCGCAACCAGTTGGCACCATTCCGCAACCAGTTCGGACCACCCCGCAATGAGTTCGTACCACTCCGCACCCAGTTCGCACCACTTCGCAACGAGTTCTCACCATTCCCCAACCAGTTCGCACCACTCCCCAACCAGTTCACACCACTCCGCAACCAGTTTGCACCAGTCCGCAACCAGTTCACACCACTCCGCAATCAGCTCGCACCACTCCGCAACCAGTTTGCACCACTCCGCAACCAGTTTGCACCACTCCGCAACCAGTTCGCACCACTCCCCAACCAGTTCACACCACTCCGCAACCAGTTGGCACCAGTCCGCAACCAGTTCGCACCACTCCGCAACCAGTTGGCACCACTCTGCAACCAGTTCACACCACTCCATAACCAGTTCGCACCACTCCGCAACCAGTTCGGACCACCCCGCAATGAGTTCGTACCACTCCGCACCCAGTTCGCACCACTCCGCAACGAGTTCTCACCATTCCGCAACCAGTTCGCACCACTCCCCAACCAGTTCACACCACTCCGCAACCAGTTGGCACCAGTCCGCAACCAGTTCGCACCACTCCGCAACCAGTTGGCACCACTCTGCAACCAGTTCACACCACTCCATAACCAGTTCGCACCACTCCGCAACCAGTTCGGACCACCCCGCAATGAGTTCGTACCACTCCGCACCCAGTTCGCACCACTCCGCAACGAGTTCTCACCATTCCGCAACCAGTTCGCACCACTCCCCAACCAGTTCACACCACTCCGCAACCAGTTGGCACCAGTCCGCAACCAGTTCGCACCACTCCGCAACCAGTTGGCACCACTCTGCAACCAGTTCACACCACTCCATAACCAGTTCGCACCACTCCGCAACCAGTTCGGACCACCCCGCAATGAGTTCGTACCACTCCGCACCCAGTTCGCACCACTCCGCAACGAGTTCTCACCATTCCGCAACCAGTTCGCACCACTCCCCAACCAGTTCACACCACTCCGCAACCAGTTGGCACCAGTCCGCAACCAGTTCGCACCACTCCGCAACCAGTTGGCACCACTCTGCAACCAGTTCACACCACTCCATAACCAGTTCGCACCACTCCGCAACCAGTTCGGACCACCCCGCAATGAGTTCGTACCACTCCGCACCCAGTTCGCACCACTCCGCAACGAGTTCTCACCATTCCGCAACCAGTTCGCACCACTCCCCAACCAGTTCACACCACTCCGCAACCAGTTGGCACCAGTCCGCAACCAGTTCGCACCACTCCGCAACCAGTTGGCACCACTCTGCAACCAGTTCACACCACTCCATAACCAGTTCGCACCACTCCGCAACCAGTTCGGACCACCCCGCAATGAGTTCGTACCACTCCGCACCCAGTTCGCACCACTCCGCAACGAGTTCTCACCATTCCGCAACCAGTTCGCACCACTCCCCAACCAGTTCACACCACTCCGCAACCAGTTGGCACCAGTCCGCAACCAGTTCGCACCACTCCGCAACCAGTTGGCACCACTCTGCAACCAGTTCACACCACTCCATAACCAGTTCGCACCACTCCGCAACCAGTTCGGACCACCCCGCAATGAGTTCGTACCACTCCGCACCCAGTTCGCACCACTCCGCAACGAGTTCTCACCATTCCGCAACCAGTTCGCACCACTCCCCAACCAGTTCACACCACTCCGCAACCAGTTGGCACCAGTCCGCAACCAGTTCGCACCACTCCGCAACCAGTTGGCACCACTCTGCAACCAGTTCACACCACTCCATAACCAGTTCGCACCACTCCGCAACCAGTTCGGACCACCCCGCAATGAGTTCGTACCACTCCGCACCCAGTTCGCACCACTCCGCAACGAGTTCTCACCATTCCGCAACCAGTTCGCACCACTCCCCAACCAGTTCACACCACTCCGCAACCAGTTGGCACCAGTCCGCAACCAGTTCGCACCACTCCGCAATCAGCTTGCACCACTCCGCAACCAGTTTGCACCACTCCGAAACCAGTTCGCATCACTCCGCAACCAATTCACACCCCTCTGCAACCAGTTCGCACCACTCCACAACCAGTTCGCACCACTCTGCAACCAGTTCGCACCACACCGCAACCAGTTCGCACCACTCTGAAACCAGTTTGCAGCACTCCGCAACCAGTTCGCACCACTCCGCAACCAGTTTGTACCACTCAGTACCCAGTTCGCACCAGTCTGCAACAAGGTTGCACCACTCTGCAACTTGTTTGCACCACTCCGCAACCAGATCGCATCACTCCGCAACCAGTTCGCACCACTCCACAACCAGTTTGGACCAACCCGTAATGAGTTCGCACCACTCAGCAACCAGTTCGCACCACTTCGCAACCAGTTCCCACCACTCCCCAACCAGTTCGCACCACATCCCAACCGGTTCGCACCACCCCGCAACCAGTTCGCACCAGTCCTCAACCAGCTCGCACCACTCCGCAACCAGCTCGCACCACTCCGCAACCAGTTTGCACCACTCCGTAACCAGTTTGCACCACCCCGCAACCAGTTCGCACAACTCCGCAACCAGTTCGCACCACTCCGCAGCCTGTTCGTTCCACTACACAACCAGTTCGCACCACTCCGCAACCAGTTCGCACCACTCCGCAACCAGTTTGCACCACTCCGCAACCAGTTCGCACCACTCTGCAACCAGTTCGCACCACTCCGCAACCAGTC
>SZWC01012462.1:43696-61033 GCA_023375785.1 Penium margaritaceum | reverse complement strand
ACCAGTTCGCACCACTCCGCAACCAGCTCGCACCACTCCCCAACCTGTTTGCACCACTCCGCAATCAGTTTGCACCAGTCCGCAACCAGTTCGCACCACTCCACAACCAGCTCGCACCACTCCGCAACCAGTTCACACCATTCCGCAACCAGTTTGCACCACTCCGCAACCAGTTCGCACCACTCCGCAACCAGTTCGCACCACTTGGCAACCTGTTCGCACCAATCCGCAACCAGTTTGCACCACTCCGAAACCAGTTCGCATCACTCCGCAACCAATTCACACCCCTCTGCAACCAGTTCGGACCACTCCACAACCAGTTCGCATCACTCTGCAACCAGTTCGCACCACACCGCAACCAGTTCGCACCACTCTGCAACCAGTTTGCAGCACTCCGCAACCAGTTCGCACCACTCCGCAACCAGTTCGTACCACTCAGTAACCAGTTCGCACCACTCTGCAACCAGTTTGCAGCACTCCGCAACCAGTTCGCACCACTCCGCAACCAGTTCGTACCACTCAGTACCCAGTTCGCACCAGTCCGCAACAAGGTCGCACCACTCTGCAACTTGTTTGCACCACTCCGCAACCAGATCGCATCACTCCGCAACCAGTTCGCACCACTCCACAACCAGTTTGGACCACCCCGTAATGAGTTCGCACCACTCAGCAACCAGTTCGCACCACTTCGCAACCAGTTCCCACCACTCCCCAACCAGTTCGCACCACTTCCCAACCGGTTCGCACCACCCCGCAACCAGTTCGCACCAGTCCGCAACCAGCTCGCACCACTCCGCAACCAGCTCGCACCACTCCGCAACTAGTTTGCACCACTCCGTAACCACTTTGCACCACCCCGCAACCAGTTCGCACAACTCCGCAACCAGTTCGCACCACTCCACAACCAGTTTGCACCACTCCGCAACCAGTTCGCACCACTCCGAAACCAGTTCCCAACACTCCTCAACCAGTTCGCACCACTCCGCAACCATTTCGCACCTCTCCGCAACCAGTTGGCACCACTCCGCAACGAGCTGGCACCACTCGTCAACCAGTTCGCACCACTCCGCAACCCTTTTGCACCACTCCGCAACCTCATCGCACCACTCCCCAACGAGTTCACACCAGACCTCGACCAGTTCGCTTCACTCCGCAACCAGTTCGCACCACTCGGCAACCAGCTTGTAGCACTCCGCAACCAGTTTGCAGCACTCTGCACCCAATTTGCACCACTCCGCAACCAGTTTGCACCTTACCACAACCAGTTTGCACCACTCTGCAACCAGTTCGCACCTCTCCGCAACCAGTTGGCACCACTCAGCAAAACGTTTGCACCACTCCGCAACCAGTTCGCACCAGTCAGCAACCAGTTCGCACCACTCCGCAACCAGTTTGCACCAATCCGCAACCAGTTCGCTCCACTCCGAAACTAGTTTGCATCACTCCGCAACCAGTTCCCACCACTCCGCAACCAGTTCGCACCACTCGGCAACCAGTTCGCACCACTCCGCAACCAGTTCGCACCACTCCTCAACCAGTGTACACCATTACGCAAGCTGTTCGCAGCACTCCGAAACCAGTTCGCACCACTCCGCAACCAGTTCGAACCACTTCGCAACCAGTTGCCACCACTTCACAACCAGTTCGCACCACTCCGCGACCAGTTCGCACCACTCCGCAAGCAGTTCGCACCACTCCGCAACCAGTTCGCACCACTCCGCAACCAGTTCACACCACTCCGCAAGCAGTTCGCACCACTCCGCAACCAGTTCGCACCACTCCGCGACCAGTTCGCACCACTCCGGAACAAAGTCGCACCAATCTGCAACCAGTTCGCACCATTCCGCAACCAGTTCGCACCAGTATGCAACCAGTTCGCACCACTTCCCAACCAGTTCCCACCACTCCGCAACCAGCTTGCACCACTCCCCAACCAGTTTGCACCACTCCGCAACCAGTTCCCACCAGTCCGCAACCAGTTCCCACCACTCCGCAACCAGCCCGCACCACTCCGCAACCAGTTCGCACCACTCCGCAACAAGTTTGCACCACTCCGCAACCAGTTCGCACCACTCCGCAACCAGTTTGCACCACTCCGCAACCAGTTCGTACCACTCCACAACCAGTTCGCACCACTCATCAACCAGTTCGCACCACTCCGAAACCAGTTGGCACCACTCCGCAACCAGTTCGCACCACTCCGCAACCAGTTTGCACCACTCCGCAACCAGTTCGTACCACTCCACAACCAGTTCGCACCACTCATCAACCAGTTCGCACCACTCCGAAACCAGTTGGCACCACTCCGAAACCAGTTCGCACCAGTCTACAACCAGTTCGCACCACTTTGCAACCAGTTCGCACCACTCCGCAACCAGTTTGCACCACTCTGCAACCAGTTCGCAGCAATCCGCAACCATTTCGACCACTCCGCAACCAATTCGCACCAATCCGAAACCAGTTCGCACCATTCCGCAACCAGTTTGCACCACTCTGCAACCAGTTCACACCACTCCGCTACCAGCTCGCACCACTCCGCAACGAGCGCGCACCACTCCTCAATGAATTCACACCAGTGTGCAACCCTTTTGCACCGCTCCGCAACCTCTTTGCACCACTCCTCAACCAGTTGGCACCACTCCGCAACCAGTTCGTACCACTCCGCAACCAGTTCGCACCACTCCGCAACCAGTTCGCACCACTCCGCAACCAGTTCGCACCACTCCACAACCAGTTTGCACCACTCCGCAACCAGTTCGCACCACTTCGCAACCAGTTCCCACCATTCCGCAACCAGTTCCCACCAATCCGCAACCAGTTCGTACCATTCCGCAACCAGTTCGCACCACTCCGCCACCAGTTTGCACCACTCCGCAACCAGTTCGCACCACTTCGCAACCAGGTCGCACCACACCACAACCAGTTTGCAACACTCCGCAACCAGTTCGCACCACTCCACAACCAGTTCGCACCTGTCCGCAACCAGTTTGCACCACTCCACAACCAGTTCGCACCACTCCGCAACCAGTTCGCACCACTCCGCAACTAGTTTGCAACACTCCGCAACCAGTTCGCACCACTCCGCAACTAGTTTGCACCACTCCGCAACCAGTTCGCACCACTCCGCAACCAGTTCGCACTACTCCGCAACCAGTTTGCACCACTCAGCTACCAGTTTGCACCACTCTGAAACCAGTTTGCGCCACTCCGCAACCAGTTCGGACCACTCCGCAACCAGTTCGCACCGCTCCGCAACCAGTTCGCACCATTCCGCAACCAGTTTGCACCACTCCGCAACCATTTCGCACCACTCCGCAACCAGTTCGCACCACTTCACAACCAGCTCCCACCACTCCGCAACCAGTTCGCACCACTCCGCAACCAGTTCGCACCACTCCGCATCCCGTTCGCACCGCTCCGAAACCAGTACGCACCAATCCGCAACCAGTTCGCATTACTCCACAACCTGTTCGCACCACTCCGCAACCAGTTGGCACCACTCCGCAATGAATTCCCACCACTCTACAACCAGTTCGCACCAGTCTGCAACAAGTTCGCACCACTCCGCAACCAGTTCGCACCACTCCGCAACAAGTTCGCACCACTCTGCAACCCGTTCGCACCAGTCTGCAACCAATTCGCACCACTCCGCAACCAGTTCACATCATTTCGCAACCGGTTCCCACCAGTCCGCAACCAGGTCGCACCACTCTGCAACCAGTTTGCACCACTCCGCAACCAGTTTGCTCCACCACGCAAACAGTTCGCACCAATCCTCAACCAGTTTGCACCACTCCGCAACCAGTTCGGACCACTCCGCAACCAGTCCGCACCACTCCGCAACCAGTTCGCACCACCTCGCAACCAGTTCCCACCACTCCGCAACCAGTTCGCATCACTCCCCAACCTGTTTGCACCACTCCACAACCAGTTTGCACCGGTCCGCAACCAGTTCGCACCACTCCGCAACCAGCTCGCACCACTCCGCAACCAGTTCGCACCTTCGCAACCCGTTTGCACCACTCCGCAATCCGTTTGCACAACTCCGCAACTAGTTTGCACCACTCCGCATCCAGTTTGCACAACTCCACAACCAGTTCGCACTACTCCGCAACCAGTTCGCACCACTCCGCAACCAGTTCGCACCACTCCGCAACCAGTTCGCACCACTCCGCAACCCGTTCGCACCACTCCGCAACTAGTTTGCACCACTCGGCATCCAGTTTGCACCACTCCGCAACCAGTTCGCCCCACTCCGCAACTAGTTTGCACCACTCGGCATCCAGTTTGCACCACTCCGCAACCAGTTCGCCCCACTCCGCAACTAGTTTGCACCACTCGGCATCCAGTTTGCACCACTCCGCAACCAGTTCGCCCCACTCCGCAACTAGTTTGCACCACTCGGCATCCAGTTTGCACCACTCCGCAACCAGTTCGCCCCACTCCGCAACTAGTTTGCACCACTCGGCATCCAGTTTGCACCACTCCGCAACCAGTTCGCCCCACTCCGCAACTAGTTTGCACCACTCGGCATCCAGTTTGCACCACTCCGCAACCAGTTCGCCCCACTCCGCAACTAGTTTGCACCACTCGGCATCCAGTTTGCACCACTCCGCAACCAGTTCGCCCCACTCCGCAACTAGTTTGCACCACTCGGCATCCAGTTTGCACCACTCCGCAACCAGTTCGCCCCACTCCGCAACTAGTTTGCACCACTCGGCATCCAGTTTGCACCACTCCGCAACCAGTTCGCCCCACTCCGCAACTAGTTTGCACCACTCGGCATCCAGTTTGCACCACTCCGCAACCAGTTCGCCCCACTCCGCAACTAGTTTGCACCACTCGGCATCCAGTTTGCACCACTCCGCAACCAGTTCGCCCCACTCCGCAACTAGTTTGCACCACTCGGCATCCAGTTTGCACCACTCCGCAACCAGTTCGCCCCACTCCGCAACTAGTTTGCACCACTCGGCATCCAGTTTGCACCACTCCGCAACCAGTTCGCCCCACTCCGCAACTAGTTTGCACCACTCGGCATCCAGTTTGCACCACTCCGCAACCAGTTCGCCCCACTCCGCAACTAGTTTGCACCACTCGGCATCCAGTTTGCACCACTCCGCAACCAGTTCGCCCCACTCCGCAACTAGTTTGCACCACTCGGCATCCAGTTTGCACCACTCCGCAACCAGTTCGCCCCACTCCGCAACTAGTTTGCACCACTCGGCATCCAGTTTGCACCACTCCGCAACCAGTTCGCACCAATCCGCAACCAGTTGGCACCACTCCACAGCCAGTTCGCACCACTCCGCAACCAGCTCGCACCACTCCGCAACCAGTGCGCACCTTCGCAACCAGTTTGCACCACTCCGCAGCCAGTTGGCACCACTCCGCAACCAGTTTGCACCACTCCCTAACCACTTCGCACCTCTTAGCAACCAGTTTGCACCACTGCGCAACCAGTTCGCACCACTTCCCAACCAGTTCACACCACTCCGCAACCAGTTCGCACCACTCCGCAACCAGTTCGCACCACTCTTCAACCAGTTCGCACCACTCCGTAACCCTTTCGCACCACCCCGCAACCACTTTGCACCACTCCTCAACCTGTTCGCACCACGCCTCAACCAGTTCACACCACTCCGCAACCAGTTCGCACCACTCGGCAACCATTTCCCACCACTCCGCAACCAGTTCGCACCAGTTTGCAACCAGTTCCCACCACTTCGCAACCAGTTCGCACCACTCAGCAACCTGTTTGCACCACTTTGCAACCAGTTCGCACCACTCCGCAACAAGTTCGCACCACTCCGCAAACCGTTCGCACCACTCCACAACCAGTTTGCACCACCCCGCAACCAGTTCGCACCACTCCGCAACCAATTTGCACCACACTGCAACCACTTATCAGTCCGCAACCAGTTCGCACCACTCTGCAACCAGTTCGCACCACTTTGCAACCAGTTCCCACCACTCCACAACCATCTCGCACCACTCCCAAACCAGTTTGCACCACTCCGCAACCAGTTCGCACCAGTCCGCAACCAGTTCGCACCACTCCGCAACAAGTTTGCACCATTCTGCAACCAGTTCGCACCACTCCGCAACCAAGTCGCACCACTGGGCAACCAGTTCGCACCACTCCGCAACCAGTTCGCACCACTCCGAAACCAGTTCGCACCACTCCGCAACCAATTCACACCCCTCTGCAACCAGTTCGCACCACTCCACAACCAGTTCGCACCACTCTGCAATCAGTTTGCACCACTCCGCAACCAGTTTGCACCACTCTGCAACCAGTTTGCAGCACTCCGCAACCAGTTCGCACCACTCCGCAACCAGTTCGCACCACTCCGCAACCAGTTCGCACCACACCGCAACCAGTTCGCACCACTCCGCAACCAGTTCGCACCACTTTGCAACCGATTTGCACCACTCCGCAACCAGGTCGCACCACTCTGCAGCCAGTTCGCACCACTCTGCAATCAGTTTGCACCACTCCGCAACCAGTTCGCACCATTCCGCAACCAGTTCGCACCACTCCGCAACCAAGTCGCACCACTCGGCAACCAGTTCGCACCACTGCGCAACCAGTTCGCACCACGCCGCAACCAGTTCGCACCACTCCGCAACCAGCTCGCACCACTCCGCAACCAGTTCGCACCACTTTGCAACCGATTTGCACCACTCCGCAACCAGGTCGCACCACTCTGCAGCCAGTTCGCACCACTCTGCAATCAGTTTGCACCACTCCGCAACCAGTTCGCACCATTCCGCAACCAGTTCGCACCACTCCGCAACCAAGTCGCACCACTCGGCAACCAGTTCGCACCACTGCGCAACCAGTTCGCACCACGCCGCAACCAGTTCGCACCACTCCGCAACCAGCTCGCACCACTCCGCAACCAGTTCGCACCACTTTGCAACCGATTTGCACCACTCCGCAACCAGGTCGCACCACTCTGCAGCCAGTTCGCACCACTCTGCAATCAGTTTGCACCACTCCGCAACCAGTTCGCACCATTCCGCAACCAGTTCGCACCACTCCGCAACCAAGTCGCACCACTCGGCAACCAGTTCGCACCACTGCGCAACCAGTTCGCACCACGCCGCAACCAGTTCGCACCACTCCGCAACCAGCTCGCACCACTCCGCAACCAGTTCGCACCACTTTGCAACCGATTTGCACCACTCCGCAACCAGGTCGCACCACTCTGCAGCCAGTTCGCACCACTCTGCAATCAGTTTGCACCACTCCGCAACCAGTTCGCACCATTCCGCAACCAGTTCGCACCACTCCGCAACCAAGTCGCACCACTCGGCAACCAGTTCGCACCACTGCGCAACCAGTTCGCACCACGCCGCAACCAGTTCGCACCACTCCGCAACCAGCTCGCACCACTCCGCAACCAGTTCGCACCACTTTGCAACCGATTTGCACCACTCCGCAACCAGGTCGCACCACTCTGCAGCCAGTTCGCACCACTCTGCAATCAGTTTGCACCACTCCGCAACCAGTTCGCACCATTCCGCAACCAGTTCGCACCACTCCGCAACCAAGTCGCACCACTCGGCAACCAGTTCGCACCACTGCGCAACCAGTTCGCACCACGCCGCAACCAGTTCGCACCACTCCGCAACCAGCTCGCACCACTCCGCAACCAGTTCGCACCACTTTGCAACCGATTTGCACCACTCCGCAACCAGGTCGCACCACTCTGCAGCCAGTTCGCACCACTCTGCAATCAGTTTGCACCACTCCGCAACCAGTTCGCACCATTCCGCAACCAGTTCGCACCACTCCGCAACCAAGTCGCACCACTCGGCAACCAGTTCGCACCACTGCGCAACCAGTTCGCACCACGCCGCAACCAGTTCGCACCACTCCGCAACCAGCTCGCACCACTCCGCAACCAGTTCGCACCACTTTGCAACCGATTTGCACCACTCCGCAACCAGGTCGCACCACTCTGCAGCCAGTTCGCACCACTCTGCAATCAGTTTGCACCACTCCGCAACCAGTTCGCACCATTCCGCAACCAGTTCGCACCACTCCGCAACCAAGTCGCACCACTCGGCAACCAGTTCGCACCACTGCGCAACCAGTTCGCACCACGCCGCAACCAGTTCGCACCACTCCGCAACCAGCTCGCACCACTCCGCAACCAGTTCGCACCACTTTGCAACCGATTTGCACCACTCCGCAACCAGGTCGCACCACTCTGCAGCCAGTTCGCACCACTCTGCAATCAGTTTGCACCACTCCGCAACCAGTTCGCACCATTCCGCAACCAGTTCGCACCACTCCGCAACCAAGTCGCACCACTCGGCAACCAGTTCGCACCACTGCGCAACCAGTTCGCACCACGCCGCAACCAGTTCGCACCACTCCGCAACCAGCTCGCACCACTCCGCAACCAGTTCGCACCACTTTGCAACCGATTTGCACCACTCCGCAACCAGGTCGCACCACTCTGCAGCCAGTTCGCACCACTCTGCAATCAGTTTGCACCACTCCGCAACCAGTTTGCACCACTCCGTAAGCAGTTCGCACCACTCCGCAACCAGTTCGCACCCCTCTGCAACCAGTTCGCACCACTCCGCAACCAGTTTGCACCACTCCGCAACCAGTTCGCACCACTCCACAACCAGTTTGCACCACTCCCTAAGCAGTTCGCACCACTCCGCAACCAGTTCACACCACTCTGCAAGCAGTTCGCACCACTCCACAACCAGTTCGCACCATTCTTCAACCAGTTCGCACCACTCCGCAACCCTTTCGCACCACCCCGCAACCACTTTGAACCACTCCTCAACCAGTTCGCACCACTCCTCAACCAGTTCACACCACTCCGCAACCAGTTCGCACCACACCGCAACCACTTCGCACCACTGAGCAACCGGTTCGCTCCACTTCACAACCAGTTCCCACCACTTCGCAACCAGTTCGCACCACTCAGCAACCTGTTCGCACCACTTTGCAACCAGTTCGAACCACTCCACAACCAGTTCGCACCACTCCGCAACCCATTCGCACCGCTCCGCAACCAGTTCGCACCACTCCGCAACCAGTTTCCACCACTCCGCAACCAGTTCGCACCACTCCCCAGCCAGTTTGCACCACTCCGCAACCAATTCGCACCACTCTGCAACCAATTCGCACCAGTCTGCAACCAGTTCGCACCACTCTGCAACCAGTTTGCACCACTCCGCAACCAGTTCGCACCACTCTGCAACCGGTTCGCACCACTCCGCAAGCAGTTTGCACCACTCCGCAACCAGTGCACACCACTCCGTAACCGGTTTGCACCACTCCGCATCAAGGTCACATCACTCTGCAACCAGTTCGCACCACTCTGCAACCAGTTCGCACCACTCCGCAACCAGTTCGCACCACTACGCAACCAGTTCAGACCACTCCGCAACGCGTTCGCACCACTCCGCAACCGGTTCGCACCACGTCGCAACCAGTTTCCACCACAACGCAACCAGCTCGCACCACTCCCCAACCAGTTTGCACCACTCCGCAACGAGTTCGCACCAGTCCGCAACCAGTTCGCATCACTCCGCAACCAGCTCGCACCACTCCGCAACCAATTCGCACAACTCCGAAACCAGTTCGCACCACTCCACAACCAGTTCGCACCACTCCACAACCAGTTTGCAGCACTCCAAAACCAGTTTGCACCACTCCGCAACCAATTCACACCCCTCTGCAACCAGTTTGCACCACTCCACAACCAGTTCGAACCACTCTACATCCAGTTCGCACCACTCCACAACCAGTTTGCACCACTCTGCAACCAGTTCGTAGCACTCCGCAACCAGTTCGCACCTCTCCGCAACCAGTTCGCACCACTCCGCAACCAGTTCGCACCACTCCGCAACCGGTTCGCACCACTTTGCAACCAGTTTGCACCATCCCACAACCCATTACCACTCTGCAACCAGCTTGCACCACTCCGCAACCAGTTCCCACGACTCCGCAACCAGTTCGCACCATTCCGCAACCAGTTTGCACCACTCCGCAACCAGTTCGAACCACTCCGCAACCCGTTCGCACCACTCCGCAACCAGTTCGCACCATTCCGCAACCAGTTCGCACCACTCCTCGACCAGTTTGCACCATTGCGCAACCCTTTCGCACCACCCCGCAACCACTTCGCACCACTTCAAAACCAGGTCGCACCACTTGGCAACCAGTTCACGCCACTTCGCAACCAGTTCCCACCACTTCGCAACCAGTTTGCACCACTCAGCAACCGGTTTGCACCACTTCACAACCAGTTCGCACCACTCAGCAACCAGTTTGCGCCACTCCCCAAACCGTTTGCACCACTCCGCAGCCAGTTCGCACCACTCTGCAACCAGTTCGCACCACTCCGCAAGCAGTTCGCACCACTCAGCAACCAGTTCACACCACTCCGGAACCGGTTGACACCACTCCGCAACCAGGTCGCACCACGCTGCAACCAGTTCGCACCACTCCGCGACCAGTTCGCATCACTCCGCAACCAGTTTGCACCACTCCGGAACCAGTTCGGACCACCCCGCAACGAGTTCGCACCACTCCGCAACCAGTTCGCACCACTTCGCAACCAGTTCCCACCACTCCCCAACCAGTTCGCACCACCCCCCAACTGGTTTGCACCACTCCGCAACCAGTTTGCACCAGTCCGCAACCAGTTCGCACCACTCCGCAACCAGCTCGCACCATTCCGCAACCAGTTCGCACCACTCCGCAACCGGTTTGCACCACTCTGCAACCAGATCGCACCACTCCGAAACCAGTTTGCACCACTTCCCAACCAGTTCGCACCACTTCACAACCAGTTCCCACCACTTCACAACCTGTACGCACCACTCAACAACCGGTTTGCACCACTTCGCAACCAAGTGGCACCACTCCGCAGCCAGTTCCCACCACTCCGCAACCAGTTTGCACCACTCCCGAACCAGTTCGCACCACTCCGCAACCAGTTCGCACCACTCCGCAACCAGTTCACACCAATCCACAATTAGTTTGCAACATTCTGTAACCAGTTCGCACCACTCCGCAACCAGTTTGCACCACTCCGCATCCAGTTCGCACTGCTCCGCAACCAGTTCACACCACTCCGCAACCAGTTCGCACCACTCCGCAACCAGTTCGCACCACTCCGAAACCAGTTCGCACCACTCCGCAACCAGTTCGCACACCTCCGCAACCAGTTCGCACCACTCCGCAACCAGTTTGCACCAGTCCGCAACCAGTTCGCACCACTCCGCAACCCGTTCGCACCACTCCGCAACCAGTTCGCACCACGCCGCAACAAGTTCCACCACTTCGCAACCAGTTCGCACCACTCCACATCCAGTTTGCACCACTCCGCAACCAGTTCGCACCACTCTGCAACCAGTTTGCACCACTTTGCAACCAGTTTGCACCACTCCGCAACCAGTTCGCACCACTCCACAACCAGTTTGCACCACTCTGCAACCAGTTCGCACCACTCTTGAACCAGTTCTCACCACTCCGCAACCCTTTCGCATCACCCTGCAACCACTTCGCACCACTCCTCAACCAGTTCACACCACTCCTGAACCAGTTCACACCACTCCGCAACCCGTTTGCACCACTCCGCAACCATTTTGCACCACTCCGCAACCAGTTCGCACCACTTCGCAACCAGTCCCCACCAATACACAACCAGTTTACACCACTCAGCAACCTGTTTGCACCACTTCGCAACCAGTTCGCACCACTCCGCAACCAGTTCGAACCACTCCGCAACCAGTTCGCACCACACCGCAACCAGTTCGCACCACTCCACAACCAGTTTGCACCACTCCGCAACCAGTTCGCACCACACCGCAACCAGTTCGCACCACTCCACAACCAGTTTGCACCACTCCGCAACCGGTTCGCATCACTCCGCAACCAGTTCGCACCACTCCGCAACCAATTCGCACCACTCTGCAACCAGTTTGCACCAGTCCGCAACCAGTTCGCACCACTCCGCAACCAGTTTGCACCACTCCCCAACTAGTTCGCACCACTCTGCAACCAGTTTGCACCACTCTGCAAGCAGTTTGCACCACTCCGCAACCAGATCACACCACTCCGCAACCAGTTTGCACCAGTCCGCAACCAGGTTGCACCACTCTGCAACCACTTCGCACCACTCCGCAACCAGTTCACACCACTCCGCAACCAGTTCGCACCACCCCGCAACCCGTTCAGACCATTCCGCAATGAGTTCGCACCACTCCGTAACCAGTTCGCACCACTTCGTAACCAGTTCCTACCACTTCCCAACCAGTTCGCACCACTCCCCAACCAGTTTGCACCACTCCGCAGCCAGTTCGCACCAGTCCGTACCCAGTTCGCACCACTCTGAAGCCAGCTCGCACCATTCCCCAACCAGTTCGCACCACTCGGCAACCAGTTTGCACCACTCCGCAGCCAGTTGGCACCACTCCGCAACCAGTTTGCACCACTCCACAACCAGTTCGCACCACTCCGCAACCATCTCGCACCACTCCGCAACCAGTTTGCACCACTCCGCAACCAGTTCGCACCACTCCGAAACCAGTCCGCACCACTCCGCAACCAATTCACACCCCTCTGCAACAAGTTTGCACCACTCCAGAACCAGTTCGCACCACTCTGCAACCAGTTTGCACCACTCTGCAACCAGTTCGCACCACTCTGCAACCAGTTCGCAGCACTCCGCAACCCGTTCGCAACACTCCGCAACCAGTTTGCACCACTCCGCAACCAGTTCGCACCAGTCCACAACCAGTTTGCACCACTCTGCAACCAGTTCGCACCACTCTCCAACCAGTTTGCACCATTCCGCAACCAGTTCGCACCACTCCACAACCAGTTCGCACCACTCCGCAACCAGTTTGCACCACTCGGCAACCAGTTCGCACCACTCCTCAACCAGTTCGCACCACTCCACAACCCTTTCGCACCACCCCGCAACCACTTCGCACCTCTCCTCAACCAGTTCGCACCACTCCTAAACCAGTTCACACCACTCCGCAACCAGTTCGCACCACTCCGCAACCAGTTCGCACCACTCCGCAACCAGTTCGCAACACTTCGCAACCAGTTCCCACCAGTTCGCAACCAGTTCGCACCACTCAGCAACCGGTTCCCACCACTTCGCAACCAGTTCGCACCACTCCGCAACCAGTTTGCACCACTCCGCAACCAGTTTGCACCACTCCGCAACCAGTTCGCACCACTCCGCAACCAGTTCGCACCACTCCGCAACCAGTTCGCACCACTCCGCAACCAGTTCGCACCACTCCTCAACCAGTTCGCACCACTCCGCAACCCGTTCGCACCACTCCACAACCAGTTCGCACCACTCCGGAACCAGTTCGCACCACTCCGCAACCCGTTCGCACCACTCCACAACCAGTTCGCACCACTCCGGAACCAGTTCGCACCACTCCGCAACCCGTTCGCACCACTCCACAACCAGTTCGCACCACTCCGGAACCAGTTCGCACCACTCCGCAACCCGTTCGCACCACTCCACAACCAGTTCGCACCACTCCGGAACCAGTTCGCACCACTCCGCAACCCGTTCGCACCACTCCACAACCAGTTCGCACCACTCCGGAACCAGTTCGCACCACTCCGCAACCCGTTCGCACCACTCCACAACCAGTTCGCACCACTCCGGAACCAGTTCGCACCACTCCGCAACCCGTTCGCACCACTCCACAACCAGTTCGCACCACTCCGGAACCAGTTCGCACCACTCCGCAACCCGTTCGCACCACTCCACAACCAGTTCGCACCACTCCGGAACCAGTTCGCACCACTCCGCAACCCGTTCGCACCACTCCACAACCAGTTCGCACCACTCCGGAACCAGTTCGCACCACTCCGCAACCCGTTCGCACCACTCCACAACCAGTTCGCACCACTCCGGAACCAGTTCGCACCACTCCGCAACCCGTTCGCACCACTCCACAACCAGTTCGCACCACTCCGGAACCAGTTCGCACCACTCCGCAACCCGTTCGCACCACTCCACAACCAGTTCGCACCACTCCGGAACCAGTTCGCACCACTCCGCAACCCGTTCGCACCACTCCACAACCAGTTCGCACCACTCCGGAACCAGTTCGCACCACTCCGCAACCCGTTCGCACCACTCCACAACCAGTTCGCACCACTCCGGAACCAGTTCGCACCACTCCGCAACCCGTTCGCACCACTCCACAACCAGTTCGCACCACTCCGGAACCAGTTCGCACCACTCCGCAACCCGTTCGCACCACTCCACAACCAGTTCGCACCACTCCGGAACCAGTTCGCACCACTCCGCAACCCGTTCGCACCACTCCACAACCAGTTCGCACCACTCCGGAACCAGTTCGCACCACTCCGCAACCCGTTCGCACCACTCCACAACCAGTTCGCACCACTCCGGAACCAGTTCGCACCACTCCGCAACCCGTTCGCACCACTCCACAACCAGTTCGCACCACTCCGGAACCAGTTCGCACCACTCCGCAACCCGTTCGCACCACTCCACAACCAGTTCGCACCACTCCGGAACCAGTTCGCACCACTCCGCAACCCGTTCGCACCACTCCACAACCAGTTCGCACCACTCCGGAACCAGTTCGCACCACTCCGCAACCAGTTCGAACCACTTCGCAACCAGTTGCCACCACTTCACAACCAGTTCGCACCACTCAGCAACTGGTTTGCACCGCTTTCCAACCAGTTTGCACCACTCCGCAGCCAGTTCGTCACACTCCGCAACCAGTTTGCACCACTCCGCAACCAGTTCACACAACTCCGCAGGCAGTTCGCACCACTCCGCAGCCAGTTCGCACCACTCCGCGACCAGTTCGCACCACTCCGCAACAAAGTCGCACCAATCTGCAACCAGTTCGCACCATTCCGCAACCAGTTGGCACCAGTATGCAACCAGTTCGCACCACTTCCCAACCAGTTCCCACCACTCCGCAACCAGCTCGCACTACTCCCCAACCAGTTTGCACCACTCCGCAACCAGTTCGCACCAGGTCGCAACCAGTTCCCACCACTCCGCAACCAGCCCGCACCACTCCGCAACCAGTTCGCACCACTCCGCAACAAGTTTGCACCACTCCGCAACCAGTTCGCACCACTCCGCAACCAGTTCACACCACTCATCAACCAGTTCGCACCACTCCGCAACCAATTCACACCCCTCTGCAACCAGTTCGCACCAGTGTACAACCAGTTCGCACCACTCTGCAACCAGTTCGCACCACTCCGCAACCATTTTGCACCACTCTGCAACCAGTTCGCAGCACTCCGCAACCATTTCGACAACTCCGCAACCAGTTCGCACCAATCCGAAACCAGTTCGCACCATTCCGCAACCAGTTTGCACCACTCCGCAGCCAGTTCACACCACTCCGCAACCAGCTCGCACCACTCCGCAACGAGCGCTCACCACTCCTCAATCAGTTCACACCACTCTGCAACCCTTTTGTACCGCTCCGCAACCTCTTTGCACCACTCCTTAACCAGTTGGCACCACTCCGCACCCAGTTCGTACCACTCCGCAACCAGTTCGCACCACTTTACAACCAGTTTGCAGCACTCCGCAACCAGTTCGGACCACTTCGCAACCAGTTCCCACCATTCCGCAACCAGTTCCCACCAATCCGCAACCAGTTCGCACCATTCCGCAACCAATTCGCACCACTCCGCCACCAGTTCGCACCACTCCGCAACTAGTTCGCACCAGTCCGCAACCAGGTCGCACCACACCACAACCAGTTTGCAACACTCCGCAACCAGTTCGCACCACTCCGCAACCAGTTTGCACCACACCGCAACCAGTTCGCACCACTCCGCAACCAGTTCGCACCACTCGGCAACCAGTTTGCACCACTCCGCAACCAGTTCGCACCACTCCGCAACCAGTTCGCACCACTTTACAACCAGTTTGCAGCACTCCGCAACCAGTTCGGACCACTTCGCAACCAGTTCGCACCATTCCGCAACCAGTTCGCACCACTCCGCCACCAGTTCGCACCACTCCGCAACTAGTTCGCACCACTCCGCAACCAGTTCGCACCACTTTACAACCAGTTTGCAGCACTCCGCAACCAGTTCGGACCACTTCGCAACCAGTTCGCACCATTCCGCAACCAGTTCGCACCACTCCGCCACCAGTTCGCACCACTCCGCAACTAGTTCGCACCAGTCCGCAACCAGGTCGCACCACTCCACAACCAGTTTGCAACACTCCGCAACCAGTTCGCACCACTCCGCAACCAGTTTGCACCACACCGCAACCAGTTCGCACCACTCCGCAACCAGTTCGCACCACTCGGCAACCAGTTTGCACCACTCCGCAACCAGTTCGCACCACTTTGAAACCAGTTCGCACCACTCCGCAACCAGTTCACACCACTCTGCAACCAGTTCGCACCACTCCACAACCAGTTCCCACCACTACGCAACCAGTTCGCACCACTCTGCAACCAGTTCGCAACACTGCGCAACCAGTTTGCACAACTCCGCAACCAGTTCGCACCACTTTGCAACCAGTTCGCACCACTCTGCAACCAGTTCCCACCACTTTGCAACCAGTTTGCACCATCCTGCAACCCATTTACCACTGTGCAACCAGCTTGCAGCACTCCGCAACCAGTTCGCATTACTCCGCAACCAGTTCGCACCACCTCGCAACCAGTTCGCACCACTCCGCAACGAGCTCGCACCACTCCGCAACGAGCTCGCACCACTCCTCAACCAGTTCGCACCACTCCGCAACCCTTTTGCACCATTCCGCAACCTCTTCGCACCACTCCCCAACCAGTTCGCACCACTCCTCAAGCAGTTCGCACCACTCCGCAACCAGTTCGCACCACTCTGCAACCAGTTCGCACCACTCCGCAACCAGTTCGCACCTCTCCGCAACCAGTTCGCACCACTTCACAACCAGTTGCACCACTCCGCAACCAGTTTGCACCACGCTGCAGCCAGTTCACACCAATCCGCAACCAGTTCGCACCACTCGGCAACCAGTACACACCACTCCGCAACCAGTTCGCACCACTCTACAACCTGTTCACACCTCTTTGCAACCAGTTCGAACCACTCCGCAACCAGTTTGCACCACTCCACAACCCGTTCGCACCACCCCCCAACCAGTTCGCACCAGTCAGGAACCAGTTCGCACCACTCCGCAACCAGCTCGCACCACTCCGCAACAAGTTCGCCCCACTCCGAAACCAGTTTGCACCACTCCGCAACCAGTTCACACCACTTCGCAACTAGTTTGCACCACTCCGCAACCAGTTCGCACCACTCCGAAACCAGTT
>SZWC01012462.1:17738-35726 GCA_023375785.1 Penium margaritaceum | reverse complement strand
TCCTCTTGGACTCTCGAGTCCGAGTCGAGTCTGGGACCCTGGACTCGGACTCGCGAGTCTGGGTGCGGACTCGGACTCGCGCGTCTGACTCGCGAGTCTCAGCTTTTGGTGAACACCCTTAGTCAGCCCCTCCTCATTCGTGCCCACCTCCGTAGCGCATTGTGCGTGGGCCCATCCTCCGCAATGTTCACAGTGGCATGCTGTCCCTGTGACAACCCCCATACATCCATCACCGCAGCACTGCAGTACAGAGTTCTCCGTACCCCAGTTCACTTTCCTGGGCTAAGCCAAGCATTGGTGGCATGTCCACACTCCTTCCTTGCCCCTCTTGCCGCACCGCAGATGGCACATTTTCAAGCACATGCCACATCCCTTGCCGAAATCCGCCATCCCCTTGTGGCAGGCTGTGCAAGCAGGTTCTCGGGTCTCCGCGTTGAAGCTGAGGTAGCAGTCTGCCTCAAGGAGCTCATTGCCCACACATTGGTGGCATTGGCCCTTCTAGACAGAGCTGCCCGCTACCAGGCATTCGTGGTGCGCAAGCCTCGTGCAGGTAACACATTTTTCCCCATCCTGCACGGTCTTCAGGCATGTGGGGCATGCCGCGGATTGGCGCCCCTCCATCCCCAGTCCCTCCTCTTCCTCTGATTCTTCCTCTTCTCCTTCCTCATTCCTTCGCGGTACCCTGTGAACACCTCGGTGCCTCTCGACCTCCTCCCTGCACCTCCTGCACACCGCATCCCCACTTCGCCCTCCGCGCTCATCACGAGGTGGGGCCAAGCAACCAGTGCAGATTTTGCGGAGGCATTCGCCACAGTCCTGCACCTCCACTCCCCACCACTGGCCGCATTGAGCGCATTTTTTTTCTTCCAGTTCCTTCCTCCTCTTCTCCTATGCCGTGACCCGTCCCTCCGCCTGCCACTGCCTCATTGTGGCCCCGAAAACAGAGCGCGGACCTCTCTTTCGCTCTGGAGGCCCTTCTTCCTCCTCCTCCTCCTCCTCCTCCTCTTCTGGATCCCACCTCCCGCGGGGCAGCGTTCCCACAGCGCCGGGTCCTGCTCCCTCTTCCTCATCCCTTTTCTTCGCGGCCTCCTATTCAGCAGCCTCCTTCAGGCATCGCAGGCAGGTTCGATTTTGTCCAATGCAGGTCTTGGAGGCTCCGCCGGCGTACTGATGCACTGGATTCCCGCATACACGGCACACCACATTTAGGAGTGGTTCAGCAGGGAGGTTTTCTCCGCACCACACACACGGGCCCATGTAGTCAACCAGGGCCTTTGGGCTCATTGGCACCCTTGTCTGTGATGGTCCTTTCTGGGGTGGCTGCTGGGATACTCCCGCTGGGGTCCGCTCGGGCTGTGGTTCGGATCTGCCTTCAGGCCCCTCCTTTCCCTGGTCCCGCAGCTTTCCCTGCTCCTGCCGTTTCTCCTCCTGCTGCTCCTGCTGTTGCTCCCGCCTCCGCGGCTCGCGTTGTTGTTCCTTCCGCACCTCCTCCGCGGCAAGTTTGCGGACATCGGATTCCTCCTCCTCAATCTCCTCTGGCTCCAGGCTCCATTCCTGCTCTTGGTGCACCACCTGTCTCTCACATACATCCAGCACCTCCTCTGCTCTCCAACCTCGCGAACCTTTCCGCTGTGCCAGGGGCGGCAGGCGACCTCCCGTCCCGGGGATGTGCGTTTGCCATGCGGGTGGCAGCAGCACAAACTCCGTGGCCGGATGACTGCGGTCGCTGAATCCTTCCGGTCCTTCCAGCCACACCTGCCCTGCCTCCACACTAGCCACGCGGTACACCTCCCGCGGCTCCCCTGCCTCTCTCCGTGCACTGGGGAAGGGGCGGAGATATACCAAATGACCCTCCGTGATGGGCCCATGGTTAAGCCGTTGGTTTGCCGCGTCACATCCGCGCCAGGCTGGCACGGAGCCCCTCAGCCGCGCCTCTGCCCGCATGGCCTTGGTCTGCTCGCAACGCTCGCGGAACCATTCCGTGACCGCCTTGTCCTTCTCTTCTTCCGAGAGTTTCTCTTGCTCTTCCGGAGCAAGTGGTAGCCTTAGCGGTTTCTGGGGCATGCCCATCGCCGCACGCGGTGGTTGTCCGAAGAGTAGCATGTGGGGGGAGAAGGAGGTTGCTCGGCTGGGTGTCGTGTTGATGAAGTGGGCCGTTTTCCTCAGCTTCTCAGTCCAGTTGCTGCCCTCCTCGGTTGCCACTGCCCTCTGTAGTATGTCATGCACCCGCTCCACTTGCCCTCGCGACTCTGGCCGGTACCGCCCGGAGTGCACATGGCAGACCCCCACTCTTCCAGCTCTTCTCTGAAGGCTCCCATGAACTCCGTGCCGTTGTCGCTGTGCACCACACTGCAGCCACCAAATTGGTAGAAGATTTCTTCGCGGATGAACCTTGCCGCGGTGACTGAACTTTTGTTAGGCACAACGCGGACCCAGAGGTACTTCGTGAAGTGGTCCACCGTTGCAATCCAGTATCGGTCCCCCTGGTCGCGGTGGGCGCGAGGGCCGTGGAAGTCGATGATGATCTTTTCTAGTGGTTCGCCGATAGGGGAGGGTTGGAACAGCGGTTGGTCCCGCGGTGTGGTTTTCCGCGCTCGTTCGCAGGGGGCGCAGTGCTGTACCACGTCTTTGATGATGGCTGCGAGGTTCGGTACGTGGATGATGGGTGTCAGGCGATCCTTCAGTGCCTGTAGACCAGTATGGTGGTGGCGGTGGTAAGCCTCCACGACTGCCTTCTGCAACGTTGGTGGGGGCACCCACAAGACGCGCGGAGTTATTCTCCAAAGACAACCATCCTCCCATGCATACTGCTTCACACACACGGGCTAGGTCGTCCTTTTTCCTCCGGTTGAAATCCACACCCAGCCGTGTTTCCAGATCCGCGTACACCTTCTGCGCCTCCGCCTTCTGCTGTTCCTTGCTGCTTGCACGGAGAAGGATGTGGGCGGTCTACCAGATCCGCCAGTCCTACGTCTCCATGGGCCCCTTCCTCCCCGCTTTCTGTGTTACTACTTCCCCCGGTCTCCGCTTTGTCTCTGGTATTCTTGCCGGCAATCCGCGCGCTCGCCTCCCATCCTGCTCCGCTTTCATCACCTCGAACTTCTTGTGGTTCTCTTCATCATAGACCGGTGGCTCTCGGTCCCAAGGGTCAGGTGCAGGGAAGAGCCAGAGGATTCCGACCGCTCGAAGCTCTCCTTCATCCCACTGCTCTCGGTGCCTGCTCTCAGCGGGGCCGCTCAGGCGTCTGCCGCGTCCACCAGCGTGGTACAGCTCAATCACCTCCTCCTTCCTGTGTGGAGTCGCTCCTGGAGCCCGCAGTAATCCCGAGCTGCGTGTGAGGGGTTGTTCCTCTTCCGAGTCTCCCGGTGACTCACTGATTTTGGAAACCGCCATCACCGCCTCTTTCTCCGCGCGTCCCCTCCTTTCCGGCCCCTTACGCGCAACTGCTGTCGCGGCCTCTCCCAAGACAGGCCGCAGTGGAGCCGGCATCATCTCCGCAGGCAAGTGTATTGTGCGGAGTACCGCCATCAGAAGTTCTGCTGCCTGTGCGGCCTCCCGCTGGGCCTGCGCCAACTGTTCCGGGATTACGCCGGGGCTGGGGCCTTCGTGTACCCGAGGTTGTTTCTCTTTCTGTGGCTCCGCAACCGCTTCCTCTTCCGCCTTCCTCTTTCCTTTTGGAGCAAGAGTTTCTTCCTCCGGGAAAGTCTGCGCTGGCTCCTCACTTCGGCTGGCGTCTACCGGCGCTGTTGTTCTGGTCTGGCTCAACGTCGCTGCTGCTTTCCGCACCACCGTTGCTGCTTGCGCCTGAAGTTGTGCCTTCCGCCGGAGGGAGCCGGCGGATGGTTCTGGGCGGTGGCGCTTGGCGCTAGCTTTGTATCTCTTCCCCATCTTCTCTTCTTCTTCTGCTCCTGCCTGCCTTGCCGCGGTTCTATCTACTGTTGCTTCCTTTACCGCTTCTGTCGCTGTGCTACCAGCCCCTACTCTGACCACCTCCGCAGTTGCCCGTGTTTCTGATTCTGCCTGTGCCTCCATAACTGCTGCTCCTGCTGCCTTGTCTGTCGCTGCTGTAGTTGTCTCCGATGCATTTACTTTTGCTGCTTCTACTACTACTGATGCTGCTTCTGCCTCCATTGCTTCTGCTGCTGCCGCTGCTGCCTCTGCCTCCGCCACTCCTGCTATTGTTGCTACTTCCCCCACGATTTCCCTTATGAGTTCTTCTGCAGCTTCCTTATTTGTCTTAGCCGCCGCCTCCCATTCCTTAGCTAGTCGGGCCTCCTTCTCCGCGGCCTCTGCGGCCACCCATTCTGTTTTGGCTATCTCTTCCTCCCATTCTTTCTGCAGGCATTCCTGCATCTGCTGCAATTGAGGGGAGGGCTGGGTGTATTCACGAGCCCCCTCAATCTCCTCATCCCTCCTGCTCTTGTCCTCTTGGCATACTTCCGCTGCCTCCTTGGCCCAGTGCCGCACCTCTTCTTGCTTGAGATTCAGTCCCTTTCCTCGAACCACGGTCCAGTGTGTCTCCGCAACCGCTGCCGCTACCCTTGTGCGTATCACATTTTGGAGCGTTAGCGTCCAACATTTTTCCATGTCCTCCATCCAGCATCCCTCAGGTACTTGGGTGTCAGCCAGTCGCGATCTTTCTTCTTGCGGGTACTGAACGCTCCATCTGGCATAGACGAGGTTGAGCAAATACCCCCACCTCCATTCGTCTGCCGCGGATCTCCGCCGCGGTGCCTCTGCCAATCCGGGTGCCTGGTCATTCACATGGTACAGGATGAGAGCTCTAGCCCTCTCCTGGAGCAGGTGTACGTACCGTCTATCTGGACTGCTCCGCTGGTCCTTCCGCACCCTGTTCCACCACACTCGAGCGGCTTCCAGTGATGGATCCGCCCGCTCAGAGTCCAGCAGTTCCGTGACGCCAGTCATGTCAGTGGCCACCCCTGGCTTGATGCTCAGGAAATCCCACAGTGCCACAATAAGGCGCTCTGCGCCTGCTGTCTCCAGCAGGAGCACCTGCCTCTCGTACACTCCGAGGGCCAGCATCCCTGTGGATGCTCCCTTTAGTACCATCTGCCACATCCTGCCGAACAGTGAGTCCTCAAATTCCGCGCAGATCACTTCTGGAATCTCTGCCAGCAGCTGGAGCATGACGTTGCTTACTATTTCAAGCAGCAGGGCTTCCTTGGGCTGCTCCCCGTTGTCCCCCAAGCTTTCCTCAAGGTACGTTCTCGCCCCTTCCATCACCGTTCCTGTGCCCAGCAGGGGCGGTGCGGGTTGCCGAGTTGGGCTACCGCGCGAGGTCGGCGGGGAGTGAGAGAGCGCCGTCGTGGCCGGGGAGGGGACTGGGGTGACCAGGGTTCGAGCTTCAAAAGGCGGGCTTGGTGTTGGGGTGGCGGTTGTTCTTGCCGCTGCCTGCGTGGTTCCTACCGCTGGCTCAATGCGTCTGACGATCCGCATCGGTGTGCTTGTGGCCGGGCCTTGTCGCGACGGTCTTGGTGATTTGGCCACAAGTGGCGTGACCTGCGATGGTGTTTGTTCCGCGGGACTCGACCGCGGTGGGATTGTTGCTGCTGGTCTTGTGGTTGGTGTCAAAGTCGTCCCTGCGGCCGGGCTGGGCCGCGGTGAGGCCGCAGCTGCTGCTGGGGTGGCCGTCACTGGTGTTGGCGGGGTTCTCATCACTGAGCCAGGTTGGGACGCGCCTATTGCAGCTGCAGGTGGTGCTGGTGTCCTTGTAGGTGCGGTCCTTGTCGTGGGTCCCTGCCGCGGTAGAGGCGCTGTTCCCGTTGGTGGTGTTGGTGTTCGTGCTGGGCGGTGCCTCGCGCCCGTATTAAGAGCAGGGCGGCGTAGCTGCCACCGGGAGGATCCACCTCCCCGCGACGAAGGCGCAGACCCCGTGCCTTGATTGCGTGCCATGTCGGATGTTCTGCGGGCGAGAGCCCAGCTGCGCGTTATCCGTCGAGTGTGTTGGGCGCCGGTGAGGGCGGAGTCAAGAGTGGAGAGGACCGTGCTTGGAGATGGCTGATGCGAGGTAAAGAGCGGGGTGAATGATCGAATGCCGGAGCTGGAAATGAGACTGAGGATGCCTGCACCGATCAATACATCCGCTTGGCGCGGCGCGAGCCAGTCCGCCGCGAGCAGAATGTCATACGTACAGACATCGCAAACCTAGACGGCTTGTGCTGCATGTACATTCGCCACCTGCATGGGGAGGCCCGCGATTTGTCCGAGCGGCGCGTGAATGTCGCCGGTGGAGATAGAGAAGCGGAGTCGAGTAGGTTGGATGAGGTGCTGCATGTGGAGTGAGCGGACCATCCGGAGCGCAATCGTTGTATGGGTGGCGCCGGTATCCACGATGGCCACAAACTTGCGGCCACATATCCACACGTAACACCACGCCACGTGGACGTCGGATGGCGCGGGCGGTCCGGGGGTGAGGGCCGCGGGTGCCCAGGTGCGAAATGCACGTGCAGCGGCACCGCGTACGCTAGAGTGAGTGAGGATGATGCTGCGGGATGATAGGTGGACGCCCGCCAGGCTGTCTCGCGTGCATGAGAGGTAGATGCCAAGAGGGGAAAGGGAGGCATTATGAGTGTTGAAGATGGCGCAGAGACTTTCTGCAGACTCAGGGGAGTGGAGGAGGAATTATACCAGAGTGAGGGGATGGCGGTTCTCAAGAAGTGCTGTGGCGGGAGCAGGAGAGTGTGATTTGCTCAATGGGGAAGTCTGTGGTGGAGCAGCGGTCGTTCGCGAGGCCCGCGGGTGTGCATGTCCTAGAGGAAGATGGGGGGCAATTTCTTCCAACATCCAACCGCGGATGGTAGGGTTGTACCTGCGAGCAAGCTGTAGGGCAGGCACGGAGATGGCTGGTAGAGTCTCCGCGACGGTCCACTCCGCGGCGGGATCGAGCTCATTCAAGAGTTGCAATGCGACCTCCTGTTCCTCCTCGTCGAATTCTCTCGCCACTCCCTCCCATTCTGCCTGAGTGGGCGGAGGTGTTGTCCCGTCATCTGAAAGAGGTCCTACCGCCTTTAGAGGTGCCTCCGCTGTGTTTTGCGATGCCTGGTCTGAGTCTAGCCAGCCAGTGCGCGGGAGTCGGCTCAGGGCATCCGCGTTGCGGCTTGCAAGTGCAAGCTGGTACTTGATCTTCATGTTGTAACCCTGGAGAAGGAGTGCCCACTTGGCTAGGATGCCCTCATGGTTCTGAGTAGTTAGAAGCCACTGCAGCGCCTGATGGTCGGTAAAAACCGTGAATGGCTTGCCATTCTTGATGTAATCGTGGAAGTGTTGGAGTGCCCAGCGGACAGCCAGGCATTCGCCCTTCACCGGAGGGTGCTTCCGCTCTCCTTCCCAGAGGGCACGACTGGCGTAGGCAATCACCTTCTGTGTGGGTTCCTGCACCGTCTTGGAGAGAATGGCCCCACGTCCGTCTCGCGACCAGTCGGTGGTGATGGAGAACGGGAGGTTGAAATCGGGGAACTCGAGCATAGGCGCGGTAACGAGACGGTGCTTGATTTCCTTCCAGGCGTCCGCGCAAGCCGACGTCCATTCGAATGGCACGTCCTGGTGCGTCAACTCCTGGAGCGGCTTGATGATGCGTGAGTGGTCACGCACAAACTTCTGGTAGAATGAGACGAAGCCGAGGAAGATCTTGACCTGCCCCGCGGAAGTGGGCTGACGCCATTCTTGTACTGCCGCGATCTTCTCTGGATCGGTCTTGATGCCTTCCGCGCTCATTACGAAACCCAGGAACTCCATTTCCACGGCCCCGATAGAGCACTTGGCTGCCTTGAGCTCCAAGTTGGCTCTGCGGAGGGCAGCGAAGACTGCAGCCAGGGAGGAGAACAGCTCCTCGAAGGTGTGAGCCGCGACCATGATGTCGTCGATGTAGCAGCTAACGTTGGGGATTCCGCAGAGGGTGGAGTCCATGACCCGCTGAAGTATCGCGCTTGCATTGCGGAGTCCAAAGAGCATGCGCCTAAACGCATATAGGCCTTCTAGAGTCACAAACGCAGTTTTGGCGATGGAGTCCGGGTGCATTGGGACGGCGTGAAAGGCACCCTTCACGTCAAGCCTTGCAAACCACCCGCGACCGTGTTGGCGCTCCTGTATGTCGACAATCAGAGGCATGGGGTGCGCATCTTCCTCGGTCACACGGTTCAGATCGCGGAAGTCAACGTAGAATTGCTTGGACCCGTCCGGCTTCCCGACAATGACCAAGTTGGCACGCCAGGGACTGACGATTGGGACAATCACCCCCTACGCCTTCAGCTCCGCGAGCCCCTCTGTGATGATCTTCTCCTGCTCCGGAAGGATGCGCCACACCTTCTGTTTTGTGGGCACGGAGTCCCCCGTGGAAATGACATGGAAGGCTTCCACGGCTCCCAGGTCAACCGCGGAACCAGCGAAGATGTCCGCGAATGCATCCAGTAGATCACCGCAGTCCTGCTTTTGTGCAGGCAAAAGTCGTGGGTGGAGCATGTGATCCCATCGCGGTAGTGGTGATGGTGCTGTTTCGCGGAGTGGGTAGAATTCCTCTTCTTCTTTGAGTTGATGACCATCTCCCAGGATGCGTTGTCCCCTCTACCACAGGTCCAGAAGATTGGTTTGTACTCTGAGCTCGCTTGACTCCCACGCGAATTCCTGCCACTCTCCTATTGTGACCTCTTCCGCGGCAGGCAGGTCAGTTGTGATGGACGGCAGCTTATTTGCATGAACTTAAGAGTCCTCCGCCACTGCATCCAAGAGGGAGAAGGATTTGTTGCCAGTCACAGGCACCGCTTCCCTGTCTCCGATGGTAATGGAGCAGAACGCGTCTTCCCCAGATGCCAAGCTAAGTTGCATGATCCCGAGGGAGAAAAGAAGGTTGGCCCGTCGCGGTACCAAGTAATCCATGCCCAGGAGTACGTCGTACGTCCTGGCCCGCGTGACTTGGACGTTCACTGGTTCATGAAGAGATCCCACCTATATGGGTAGGCCGTGAACCTTCCCATCTCCATAGTCCATTCCACCCGCTGAGTTGGTAAACAGGCGTTGGGTAGGGAGGATGAGGTCTGTCCATCCGACCACAAGGAGGACGCGAAACGCCACAGTGATGTGAGTGGCCCCTGGGTCGGGGCGTACCTTGAGGAAAGCTCGGGGGACAGCGAGGGCAGCCCAAGGAAGCCTTGCTGCTTGAAATAGTAAGCAGCGTCATGCTCTAGCTGCTGGCAGAGATTCCGGAAGTGATCCGCGCGGAATTTGACGACTCACTGTCTGGCAAGATGTGGCAGGTGGTACTAAAGGGAGCAGCCACAGGGGTGCTGGCCCTCGGAGTGCACGAGAGGCAGGTGCTCCTGCTGGAGAAAGCAGGCGCAGAGCGCCTTGTTTTGGCACTTCAGGATAGCCTGAGCATCAAGCCAAGGGTGGCCAGTGACATGACTGGCGTCGCGGAATTGTTGGACTCTGAGCGGGCGGTTCCATCACTGGAAGCCGCTCGAGTGTGGTGGAACAGGGTGCGGAAGGACCAGCGGAGCAGTCCAGATAGACGGTACGTACACTTGCTCTAGGAGAGAGCCAGAGCTCTCATCCTGTACCATGTGAATGACCAGGCACCCGAATCGGCAGAGGCACCGCGGCGGAGATCCGCGGCAGACGAATGGAGGTGGGGGTATTTGCTCAACCTCGTCTATGCCAGATGGAGCGTTCAGTACCCGCAAGAAGAAAGATCGCGACTGGCTGACACCCAGGTACCTGAGGGATGTTGGATGGAGGCCATGGAAAAATGTTGGACGCTGACGCTCTAAAATTCATGTCCAGGAGTACGTCGTACGTCTTGGCCCGCGTGACTTGGACATTCACTAGTTCATGAAGAGATCCCACCTGTATGGGTAGGCCGTGAACCTCCCCATCTCCATAGTCCATTCCACCCGCTGTGTTGGCAAACAGGCGTTGGGTAGGGAGGATGCGGTCTGTCCATCCGACCACGAGGAGGATGCGGAACGCCACAGTGGTGTGAGTGGCCCCTGTGTTAATTATGGCCAGGAACTTCTTTCCGCATATCCAAACCATGCAGTAGGCGACCTCGTAATGGTTGTCGTCCTGGCGCGGTGGTTCCAGGGCTTGCAGTGCCCATCCCCACACTTCTTCTACAAGGCTCGTTGCGAGCGAAGTGTCAGGCACCGCACGACGGGTGTTTAGCGTGCCCGCAGTAGGCACGATGCAGCCGAGGGAGATGCCCACAGCTTGGAGGCGTTGATTGGCTCTGGAGAACTCTTCCTTCAGTCGCGGTGCGACCTCTGGGTGAATGCGGAGGAACTCAAAGAAGTTGACTTCCGCGATGGGAGTGGTAAATAGACGGTGGACGGGATCAGTGCTTTCCTCCGCGGCCGCTGGAATTCCTATTGGTGCCGGCGAAGATGGGGCAGGTTGCTTTTCCGCCGCAAGTGGTGGTTTTTTCTGCCGTTGTCTCTCCGGCACGACAGTACGCTTAGCAATTGCTTCTTGGAATCGTTCCTCCGCGGCCTCTACCTTGCGCCGCATATCTTCCTGCACTCTGGCGGCCATCTGTATGTCCCACCCACGCAAGCCCAATTCTTGGGCTTGTACAATAAGAGTGGTCTCCGCTGCGGTGGGGGGCAGCTCTGTCGTCTCGTCCCCCGCCATCGGCAGTCCCAGCTTGACATTGCGGGCTCCGCTCGTGGAGTTCGAAGGTGCCTGTGGGTTGCACAGAATGCCCTGTCCTCCCGGGGCAGTCTGGGTTTGATGATCCGGTGCCTGCCGCCCAGCTTGCGTCTGCTGCTGAGGCTGCTGATCTTGCCAAGGTTGATTACAATACCGCTGCCACTGCTGCACCATAGGGTCTTGCTATATAGGATCAGTTTGCGGAACACCTTGTCTTTCTCGCGGACAGTCTCGAGCGATATGCTCCAGGCTCTGGCAAGTGTAGCATGCCTTAGGCTTGGGTTGGGAGGCCTGTGCCGCTGGTGTTGGAGCATGAGAATCTCCACCCTGATGTTGCCGCGTCGACCGTTGTCGCGTGGAAATGGCTGTGGCGTCCTGCACCGCATCCTGCAGTGATTGGTAGCGCTCAGGGATCATCAGACTGCTCATCTCATGAGGAAGTGCGCGGATGAGATGTTGCAGGAGGACCCACAGCGGCAGTCCTTCCCCTTGAGGGTTCTTCGCAATTGATGCCCAAGTGAGGATCTGATCCAAGAACCTCCGGATTTCGGTGTCCTTCCGCATGACCTCCTTTTCAATTTTGCGGAGTGCTTCTTCCTTGGTCTGCCGCTTGAAGCGCTTGATCAGCGCGTTGGTAAAATCCTCAAAGGAGTTGAACGGCGATCGCGCATTGTACGAGTCCTCTGCCGCGCCCTGAAGATGGAGCTCCGCGGTGGCCAGGCAAAGGTCCGGTGGGCTCCGCCCGATGCTTGCGTGTATCGTGATCTGCTTCAACCACGTCCATGGGTCCTCTTTGGGGGTCCCTTTGAAGATCTCCAGCCGCGGAATGTTGGCTGGCTGTGTGCGTACGTACTGCAGCTGAGGCACAGTATTTCGGTTGGCCATGGATGTTACCGCGGAGAATGGGTGCGGGACTGGAAGGGGGGGATTGGGATGAGGAGCTGTGACCGCCGGATAGCCCACGTGGCTACTTTGTGGCTGCCCCTGGGGTGCAGGTGTGGGGTTGCTCATTGGGACTGTCACCGGAAGAGCATAATAATGAGTCGCAGGGGTGGCCTGCGTCTCGTAGGGCGCGGAGTAGAAGGTAGTCCCAAGGGGCGGTGCCTGTGTGTTCGGGGTGGCGGGGACCTTATGTCCTGGCAGCCAGTACCCCTGAGGTAGAGGGTGTGACACTGCAGAGTGGTAGAGCGGGGTGGCGGTAGACGCCGCAGGAGCCATGGCGGTCGCTGGACTCGGCGGGAGAGCATGGTAGGTGGAGTGGGGTACTGTCGGTTGCACCTGGCTGGCAGGTTGTGCTGGATGGACCGCAATCCCAGCTGGCGCGGTACCCGTCGGTTCCTGGTGATAAACTGGGTGTCCAACCACCACGGGCATTAGTTGCGACGTCATATGAGCCGCTGGTTGCTGTGACGGTATCTGCTGCATGGGTGCTTTCGACGTCACTCCTGCCGCGGAGGGCATGGCCCAGGTGCCCATCATCATCCAACCTGGTGGAGCTGTGGTGGAAGAGATCGTCGCGGGCCCCGCATACGGCAGATTCCCTTGCAATGCTGGGTTGGGCTGTGGCTGGGGCCCTGTAAGTGGCTACTGGGTTGCGTGGGATGGCTGCAGAATCAGGGGGGGTTGATGCACCATGCCCCCTCTCTATTCCCCTTGCGGTGTTCCTTGCCATCCAGTGAATTGTGGGTCGTGGCTCGCCGTTGCCCTCACGCTTGGTGTTGCTGGGGTGTCCGTGGCAGTCAACCGCAGATTCACTTGTAGGGATACTCCTTCCATTGCGTTGGACAGTCCAACCCCGGCTGCCGGACCCCCCTCCGCGTATTCTGCTGTGGGTGGGTGGCACTGCTGCCTCGTCTCCGGCATCACAGGTGACCCGCCCGGCTGTTCGGTGCATACTTCCTGCAGAGGCTGTCTCATCCCCCTCTCTCCCTTTGTTGAAGGTGGTCGCTCCGCGGGCATACATCCCGGCAGTGCGTGATGGCGGTGGGTCACCCCGAAGGTTGGCTCTCTGGAGACGAGCGGGGGCGAGGAGGTTGTAATCCCTGCTAAAGGCGCGGATGGCAGGTGATCCTCCTCCGCCACCCATGACTGCTGCATTCCGTCGCGCCGCTGGTAAACTGGTCCTTGATATGCCAATGATCTCCCGGTCTCGGAGAGTCCGTCTACTGGCGGTGGCACATTGGAAAACCACCTGTGCTCCATAGAGTAGTTGGCCTGGAGCTGGTGAGTTCCGCGTACATCTTGGCTGTGTACGCTTTCCACCTCCACACGGTCCTGCAGCGCGTTCATGATACGCCGCCAGTGTAGCTGCTCCAGCCACTCGGTGACTCTTCGGTGCTGTCCCAATGGGTCCGCGCCCGGCGATGTACTGACAGGCGTGCGAGATGGTGTAGGCGAGGTCTCCCTACTGCCCGCCTGTGTGGCTGCACGCTGCGGCAAGAAGTGGCGTATGGAAGCTTGCTGCGGATGCTGCTGGTGTCGCTTCCGCGTGTCCTGATGCACGAAGCTGGCTGCCAACATGTATAACTGAATCTAAAGGCTCGTGCAGTTCTGCTGGCAAAGAGCAAAGAACTATCCACGCTCACCGCACCATGACACTGATACCCCCAATTTTGCCGCACATGATATTACTTCCGCGCTCTCTGACTCCGCGTTTGGTCTGCTCCGCGATCTTGCCGTTCCGCGATTCAGGGTAGCACCCGCTAGCCGCTCCTCCGCTACCTCTCCTGGTCTTCCGCGGATGCTTCACACCCTCTAGGTCCAAGCCGTGGGTAGTGCTCCGCGACTCCCTCCTTGCCAACACGAGAGTCCGCCACCTCATGGCCTCTGACTCCTTTGCCCGCGGAATCCCGTTCCGCAGTCGTGTGCAAGGCCGCGGGGTTGCCAATAGCACTCTTCACCCAACTTGTGTTCCCTGGTGATGACAGCGCTCAGCGGAATCTTTGGTTGTTCTCAGAAGGGGTGGATTGAGCAGTATGCTCCGCACACATCCGCAGGGCAAGTATTCGTCCTCCGCGGAACAATTCCGCGGAGAGCAGGACTGCAACTTCCTCCACTGGTGCGGATCTTAGAGGGTGAAGTCTGGGTGTGAACCACACTAACACTCGCGCGGATTAATGAGATGGATGGAGGCAATCAAGTTCCGCACAAGTCAGGATTCTCAGGCTCATGAGAGGGAAATAGGCTTGCATTGGGCAAAAGGTAAGCATCTCTCATCATTAATCAGATCTCTGATCACTCTGGTTCCTCCGCTACACTACTGCTTTATACCTACCGAAGGCTAGTCCTCTTCAGACAACTTCCCTCACTCTTTCCCTATCTTGGACTCTGCGCGGCGCGCTACATGCACTGCGGGTCTCGTCCTACACACACACACACACTTTACTATCACATTCCCTGTTCTATAATTATATCTTCCTCTAATCCGCGGCTTGGGCGCTCGCAGTCTTGTGTTCTTCCTTGAATCTTCGTCTTCGCGCGGTGCGCCCCCCCCCCCGGTCTCCTCCTTGATTACCGCCGTTCCCTTCAGCCCTCATTGGTCGGGCTCCTGCCTGACCTCTTGTCCTGGCATCGTGTGTTTCCGCACGTCCGGCGCTCCATCTTCTCCGCGGCTTGACTCATGTTCCTTTCTCACCGCGGATTCTCACCCTGCTGTCCCGCCGGTCTTGGCTTCTCCGCACCCATTCGCTCCAACAGCCGTTGACAGTTCATCGGCAATTCCTGCTTCTTGGCGGCGGCTTTCCCGCCTCTTTTTTCACCACCGCTGGATTCCGCGCCACCCCACGCTCTACCGCAATCTTATTGCGGGAGCCAGCATGCCTTGCGCGTTCCTCGGTACTCCGCAGTTTCCCCTTTCCTTCTCCGCGGGCCTCTGGCCGCGGAAAACCCGTTCCGTGGATCTGTGCGGAGCAGCGATGTCCCCTTCACGGATCCATCCTTTTCTTAGTGGAGACGCGGTAGATCCCTGCTTGACAACCACTCCGCAACCAGTTTGCACCACTCCGCAACCAGTTCGCACCACTCAGCAACCAGTTCGCACCACTCCGCAACCAGTTTGCACCACTCCACAACCAGTTCGCACCACTCCGAAACCAGTTCGCACCACTCCCCAACCAGTTCGCACCACTCCGCAACCAGTTTGCACCACTCCTCAACCTGTTCGCACCACTCCTCAACCAGTTCGCACCGCTCCGCAACCAGTTCACACCATTCCGCAACCAGTTCGCACCACTCCGCAACGAGCTCGCACCACTCCTCAACCAGTTCGTACCACTCCGCAACCCTTTTGCACCACTCTACAGCCTCTTTGCACCACTCCTCAACTTGTTCGCAGCACTCCTCAACCAGTTCGCACCGCTCCGCAACCAGTTCACACCATTCCGCAACCAGTTCGCACCACTCCGCAACGAGCTCGCACCACTCCTCAACCAGTTCGTACCACTCCGCAACCCTTTTGCACCACTCTACAGCCTCTTTGCACCACTCCTCAACTTGTTCGCAGCACTCCTCAACCAGTTCGCACCGCTCCGCAACCAGTTCACACCATTCCGCAACCAGTTCGCACCACTCCGCAACGAGCTCGCACCACTCCTCAACCAGTTCGTACCACTCCGCAACCCTTTTGCACCACTCTACAGCCTCTTTGCACCACTCCTCAACTTGTTCGCAGCACTCCTCAACCAGTTCGCACCGCTCCGCAACCAGTTCACACCATTCCGCAACCAGTTCGCACCACTCCGCAACGAGCTCGCACCACTCCTCAACCAGTTCGTACCACTCCGCAACCCTTTTGCACCACTCTACAGCCTCTTTGCACCACTCCTCAACTTGTTCGCAGCACTCCTCAACCAGTTCGCACCGCTCCGCAACCAGTTCACACCATTCCGCAACCAGTTCGCACCACTCCGCAACGAGCTCGCACCACTCCTCAACCAGTTCGTACCACTCCGCAACCCTTTTGCACCACTCTACAGCCTCTTTGCACCACTCCTCAACTTGTTCGCAGCACTCCTCAACCAGTTCGCACCGCTCCGCAACCAGTTCACACCACTCCGCAACCAGTTCGCACCACTTCGCAACCAGTTCCCACCACTCCCCAACCAGTTCGCACCACTCCGCAACCAGTTTGCACCAGTCTGCAACCAGTTTGCACCACTCTGCAACCAGCTCGCACCACTCCGCAACCAGACCGTACCACTCTGCAACCAGTTTGCACCACTCCGCAACCAGTTCGCACCACTCCGCAACCAGTTTGCACCACACCGCAACCAGTTTGCACCACTCCGCAACCAGTTGTCACCACTCCGCAACCAGTTCGCACCACACCGCAACCGGTTCGCACCACTCTGCAACCAGTTCACATCACTCCGCAACCAGTTGGCACCACTCTGCAACAAGTTCGTACCAGTCGGCAACCAGTTCGCACCACTCCGCAACAAGTTTGCACCACTGCGCAACCAGTTCGCACCACTCTGCAACCAGTTTGCACCACTCTGCAAGCAGTTCGCAACACTCCGCAAGCAGTTCACACCACTCCGCAATCGGTTCGTACCACTCCGCAACCAGGTCGCACCACTCTGCAACCAGCTCGCACCACTCTTCAACCAGTTCACACCACTCCGCAACCAGTTCGCACCACCCTGCGACCAGTTCAGACCACCGCGCAACGAGTTCGCACCACTCCGCAACCAGTTCGCACCACTTCGCAACCAGTTCCCACCATGCCGCAACCAATTCGCACCACTCCCCAACCAGTTTGCACCACTCAGCAACCAGTTCACACCAGTCCGCAACCAGTTTGTACCACTCGGAAGCCAGCTCGCACCATTCCACAACCAGTTCGCACCACTCCACAACCAGTTCCCACCACTCTGCAACCATTTTGAACCACTCCGCAACCAGTTCGCACCACACTGCAACCAGTTCGCAGCACACGGCAACCCGTTTGCACCACTCCGCAACCAGTTTGCACGACTCAGCAACCCGTTCCCACCACTCCGCAACCAGTTTGCACCAGTTTGCAACCAGTTTGCACCATCCTGCAACCCGTTTACGACACTGCAATCAGCTTGCACCACTCCGCAACCCATTTGCACCACTCCGCAACTAGTTAGCACCACTCCACAACCAGTTTGCACCACTCTGCAACCAGTTCGCACCACTCCGCAACCAGTTCGCACCGCTCCGCAACCAGTTCGCACCACTCCGCAACCAGTTCGCACCACTCCGCAACCAGTTCGCACCACTCCGAAATCAGTTCGGACCACTCCGCAACCAGTTTGCACCACTCCGCAACCAGTTCGCACCACTCTGCAACCAATTTGCACCACTCCGCAACCTGTTCGCACCACTCCTCAACCAGTTCGCACCACTCTGCAACCCTTTCGCACCACCCCGCAACCACTTCGCACCACTCCTCAACCAGTTCGCACCACTCCTCAACCAGTTCACACCACTCCGCAACCAGTTCGCACCACTCCGCAACCGGTTTCCACCACTCCGCAACCGGTTCACAACACTTCGCAACCAGTTCCCGCCACGTCGCAACCAGTTCCAACCACTAAGCAACCAGTTCGCACCACTTTGCAACCAGTTTGCACCACTCCGCAACCAGTTCGCACCACTCCACAACCAGTTTGCACCACTCCGCAGCCAGTTCCCACCAGTCCCTAACCAGTTTGTACCACTGCGGAACCAGTTTGCACCACTCCGCAACCAGTTCGCACCACTCCGCAACCAATTCGCACCACTCTGCAACCAGTTTGCACCACTCCGCAACCTGTTCGCATCACTCCGCAACCAGTTTGCACCACTCCGCAACCAGTTCGCACCACTCTGCAACCAGTTTGCACCAGTCCGCAACCTGTTCGCATCACTCCGCAACCAGTTTGCACCACTCCGCAACCAGTTCGCACCACTCTGCAACCAGTTCGCACCACTCCGCCAGCAGTTCCCACCACTCCGCAACCAGTTCACACCACTCTGCAACCGGTTCGCACCACTCCAAAACCAGGTCCCACCACTCTGCAACCAGTTTGCACCACTCCGCAACCTGTTCGCACCACTCCGCAACCAGTTCGGACCACCCCGTAACGAGTTCGCACCACTCCGCAACCAGTTTGCACCACTTCGCAACCAGTTCCCTCCACTCCCCAACCAGTTCGCACCACTCCCCAACCAGTTCCCACCACTCCGCAACCAGTTCGCACCATTCTGCAACCAGTTGGCACCAGTCCACAACCAGCTCGCACCATTCCGCAGCCAGCTCGCACCACTCCGCAACCAGTTTGTACTACTCCGCAACCAGTTCGCACCACTCCCCAACCAGTT
>SZWC01012462.1:4530-17472 GCA_023375785.1 Penium margaritaceum | reverse complement strand
ACACCACTCCGCAACCAGTTCGCACCACTCCGCAACCAGTTCGCACCACTCCGCAACCATTTCGCACCACTCCGCAACCAGTTTGCACCACTTCGCAACCAGATCCCACCACTTCGCAACCAGTTCGCACCACAGAGCAACCTGTTTGCACCACTTGGCAACCAGTTCGCACCACTCCGCAACCAGTTCGCACCACTCCGCAACCAGTTTGCACCACTTCGCAACCAGTTTGCACCACTCTGCAACCAATTCCCACCACTCGGCAACTAGTTCGCACCACTCCGCAACAAGTTCGCACCACTCCGCAACCAGTTCGCACCACTCCGCAGCCAGTTCGCACCACTCTTCAACCAGATTGCACCACTCCGCAACCATTTCGCACCACTCCGAAACCAGTTTACACCACTCCGAAACCAGTTCTCATCACTCCGCAACCAGTTCGCACCACTCCGCAACCCGTTTGCACCACTCGGCAACCAGTTTGCACCACTCCTCAACCAGTTTGCACCATTCCGCAACCCTTTTGCACCACCCCGCAACCACTTTGCACCACTCCTCAACCAGTTCGCACCACTCCTCAACCAGTTCACACCACTCCGCAACCAGTTTGCACCACTCCACAACCAGTTTGCACCACTCCGCAACCAGTTCGCACCACTTCGCAACCAGTTCCCACCACTTCGCAACCAGTTCGCACCACTCAGCAACCAATTCGCACCACTTGGCAACCAGTTCGCACCACACAACAACCCGTTGGCACCACTCCGCAACCAGTTTGCACCACTCCGCAACCAGTTCGCACCACTCTAAAACCAGTTCACACCACTCCGCAACCAGTTTGCACCACTCCGCAACCAGTTTGCACCACTCCGCAACCAGTTCGCTCCACTCCGCAGCCAGTTCGCACCACTCCGCAACCAGTTCGCACCCCTCCGCAACCAGTTCGCACCACACCGCAACCAGTTTGCACCACTCCGCAACCAGTTCGCTCCACTCCGCAGCCAGTTCGCACCACTCCGCAACCAGTTCGCACCCCTCCGCAACCAGTTCGCACCACACCGCAACCAGTTTGCACCACTCCGCAACCAGTTCGCTCCACTCCGCAGCCAGTTCGCACCACTCCGCAACCAGTTCGCACCCCTCCGCAACCAGTTCGCACCACACCGCAACCAGTTTGCACCACTCCGCAACCAGTTCGCTCCACTCCGCAGCCAGTTCGCACCACTCCGCAACCAGTTCGCACCCCTCCGCAACCAGTTCGCACCACACCGCAACCAGTTTGCACCACTCCGCAACCAGTTCGCTCCACTCCGCAGCCAGTTCGCACCACTCCGCAACCAGTTCGCACCCCTCCGCAACCAGTTCGCACCACACCGCAACCAGTTTGCACCACTCCGCAACCAGTTCGCTCCACTCCGCAGCCAGTTCGCACCACTCCGCAACCAGTTCGCACCCCTCCGCAACCAGTTCGCACCACACCGCAACCAGTTTGCACCACTCCGCAACCAGTTCGCTCCACTCCGCAGCCAGTTCGCACCACTCCGCAACCAGTTCGCACCCCTCCGCAACCAGTTCGCACCACACCGCAACCAGTTTGCACCACTCCGCAACCAGTTCGCTCCACTCCGCAGCCAGTTCGCACCACTCCGCAACCAGTTCGCACCCCTCCGCAACCAGTTCGCACCACACCGCAACCAGTTTGCACCACTCCGCAACCAGTTCGCTCCACTCCGCAGCCAGTTCGCACCACTCCGCAACCAGTTCGCACCCCTCCGCAACCAGTTCGCACCACACCGCAACCAGTTTGCACCACTCCGCAACCAGTTCGCTCCACTCCGCAGCCAGTTCGCACCACTCCGCAACCAGTTCGCACCCCTCCGCAACCAGTTCGCACCACACCGCAACCAGTTTGCACCACTCCGCAACCAGTTCGCTCCACTCCGCAGCCAGTTCGCACCACTCCGCAACCAGTTCACACCACTCCGCAACCAGTTTGCAACACTCGGCAACCGGATCGCACCACTCCGCAACCAGTTTGCACCACTCCGCAACCAGTTCGCACCACTCCTCAACCAGTTCGCACCACTCCGCAACCAGTTCGCACCACACCGCAACCAACTCGCACCACACTTCAACCAGTTCGCACCACTCGGCAACCCTTTCGCACCACCTCGCAACCACTTTGCACCACTCCTCAACAAATTCGCACCACTCTTCAACCAGTTTACACCACTCCGCAACCAGTTTGCACCACTCCCGAACCATTTCGCACGACTCCGCAACCAGTTTGCACCACTTCGCAACCAGTTCCCACCACTTCACAACCAGTTTGCACCACTCAGAAACCTGTTCGCACCACTTGGCAACCAGTTTGCACCACTCTGCAACCAGTTTGCACCACTCCGCAATCAGTTTGCACCACTTCGCAACCAGTTTGCACCACTCCGCAACCAATTCACAACACTCTGCAACCAGTTCGCACCAGTCTGCAACCAGTTCGCACCAATCCGCAACCAGTTCGCACCTCTACGCAACCAGTTCGCACCACTCTGCAACCAGTTTGCACCACTCTGCAAGCAGTTCCCACCACTATGCAACCAGTTCGCACCACTCCGCAACAAGTTCGCACAACTCCGCAACCACTTCGCACCATTCCGCAACCAGTTCGCACCACTTGGCAACCAGTTTGCACGACTCTGCAACCAGTTCGCACCACTCCGAAACCAGTTTGCACCACTCCGCAACCAGTTCTCACCACTCCGCAACCAGTTCACACCACTCCGCGACCCGTTTGCACCACTCGGCAACCAGTTTGCACCACTCCTCAACCAGTTTGCACCACTCCGCAACCCTTTTCCACCACCCCGCAACCACTTTGCACCACTCCTCAATCAGTTCGCACCACTCCTCAACCAGTTCACACCACTCTGCACCCAGTTCGCACCACTCCGCAGCCGGTTCGCACCACTTGGCAACCAGTTCGCACCACTCCGCAACCCGTTAGCACCACTCCGCAACCAGTTCGCACCACTCTTCAACCAGTTCGCACCACTCGGCAAGAAGTCCACACCACTCCGCAATCAGTTCAAACCACTCCGCAACGTTCGCACCACTCCGCAACCAGATCAAACCACTCTGCAGCCACTTTGCACCACTCCGCAACCAGTTCGCACCACTCCGAACCAAGTTCGCACCACTCCGCAACGAGTTCGGACCACCCCACATCGAGTTGGCACCATTCCGCAACCAGTTCGCACCACTTCGCAACCAGTTCCCACCACTCCCCAACCAGTTCGCACCACTCCGCAACCAGTTCGCACCACTCCGCAACCAGTTCGCACCACTCCGCAACCAGTTCGCACCATCGCACCACACCGCAACCAGACTCTGCAACCAGTTCGCACCACTCCGCACCCAGTTCCCACCACTCTGCAGCCAGTTCGCACCACTCCGCAACCGGTTCGCACCGCTCCGCAACCAGTTCAGACCATTCCGCAACCAGTTCGCACCAGTCCGCAACCAGTCCGCACCACTCTGCAACCAGTTTGCAGCTCTCCACAGCCAGTTCGCACCATTCCGCAACCAGTTTGCACCACTCCGCAACCAGTTCGCACCACTCAGCAACCAGTTCGCACCACTCCGCAACCAGTTTGCACCACTCCACAACCAGTTCGCACCACTCCGAAACCAGTTCGCACCACTCCGCAACCAGTTTGCACCACTCTGGAACCAGTTCGCACCACTCCGCAACCAGTTCGCACCACTGCGCAACGAGCTCGCACCACTCCTCAACCAGTTCCCACCATTCCGCAACCCTTTTGCACCACTCTGCCACCTCTTCGCACCACTCCTCAACCAGTTCACAGCACTCCTCAACCGGTTCGCACCGCTCCGCAACCAGTTCAGACCATTCCGCAACCAGTTCGCACCACTCCACAACCAGATGCACTACTCCGCGACCAGTTCGCACCACTTTGCAACCAGTTCCCACCATTCCGCAACCAGTTCGCACCACACCGCAACCAGTTCACACCAGTCCGCAACCAGTTCGCAGCACTCCGCAACCAGTTCGCAGCACTCCGCAACCAGTTGGCACCTCTCCGCCACCAGTTGGCATCACTCCGCAAGCAGTTTGCGCCACTGCGCAACCAGTTCGCACCACTCCACAACCAGTTTGCACCACTCCACACCCAGTTCGCACCACTCCGCAACCAGGTCGCACCACTCCGCAACCAGTTCGCACCATTCCACAACCAGTTCGCACCACTCCGCAACCAGTGCGCACCACTCCGCAACCAGTTCGTACCACTCCGCAACCAGTTTGCACCACTCCGCAACCCGTTCGCACCACTCCGCAACCAGTGCGCACCACTCCGCAACCAGTTCGTACCACTCCGCAACCAGTTTGCACCACTCCGCAACCCGTTCGCACCACTCCGCAACCAGTGCGCACCACTCCGCAACCAGTTTGCAGCACTCTGCAACCAATTCGCACCACTCTGCAACCAGTTGGCACCACTCCGCCACCAGTTGGCATCACTCCGCAAGCAGTTTGCGCCACTGCGCAACCAGTTCGCACCACTCCGGAACGAGCTCGCACCACTCCTCAACCAGTTCGCACCACTCCGCAACCCTTTTGCACCACTCTGCAACCTCTTCGCACCACTCCTCAACCAGTTCGCAGCACTCCTCAACCAGTTCCCACCGCTCCGCAACCAGTTCACACCATTCCGCAACCAGTTCGCACCACTGCGCAACCAGTTCGCACCACTCCGCGACCAGTTCGCACTACTTCGCGACCAGTTCCCACCATTCCACAACCAGTTCGCACCACACCGCAACCAGTTTGCACCAGTCCGCAACCAGTTCGCAGCACTCCGCAACCAGTTCGCAGCACTCCGCAACCAGTTGGCACCACTCCGCCACCAGTTGGCATCACTTGCGCCACTGCGCAACCAGTTCGCACCACTCCGCAACCAGTTTTGCACCACCCCACATCCAGTTCGCACCACTCCGCAACCAGTTCGCACCACTCCGCAACCAGTTCGCACCACTCCGAAACCATTTCGTACCACTCCGCAACCAGTTCGCACCACTCCACAACCAGTTAGCACCACTCCGCAACCAGTTCAAACCACTCCGCAACCAGTTGGCACCACTCCGCAACCAGGTTGCACCACTCCGCAACCAGTTAGCACCACTCCGCAACCAGTTCGCACCACTCCGCAACTAGTTTGCACCACTCCGCACTCAGTTCGCACCACTCCGCAACCTGTTTGCACCCCTCCTCAACCAGTTCGCACCACTCCCCAACCAGTTCGCACCACTTCGCAACCAGTTCCCACCACTTCGCAACCAGTTCGCACCACTCAGCAACCTGTTCGCACCACTAAGCAACCAGTTCGCTCCACTCCGCAACCAGTTCGCACCACTGCGCAACCAGTTGGCACCACTCCGCAACCAGTTTGCACCACTCTGCAACCAATTTGCACGACTCTGCAACCAGTTCGCACCTGTCTGCAACCAGTTAGCACCACTCCGCAACCAGTTTGCACCACTCCGCAACCAGTTCGCACCACTCTGCAACCAATTCGGACCACTCCGCTAGCAGTTCACACCACACCGCAACCAGTTCACACCACTACGCAACCGGTTCGCATCACTCCGCAACCAGGCCGCACCACTCTGCAACCAGTTTGCACCACTCGGCAACCTGTTCGCACCACTCCGTAACCAGTTCGGACCACCCCGCAACGAGTTCGCACCACTCCGCAACCTGTTTGCACCACTTCGCAACCAGTTCCCACCACTCCCCAACCAGTTCGCACCAATCCCCAACGAGTTCCCACCACTCCGCAACCAGTTTGCACCAGTCCGCAACCAGATCGCACCACTCCGCAACCAGCTCGCACCACTCCGCAGGTAGCTCGCACCGCTCCGCAACCAGTTTGCACTACTCCGAAACTAGTTCGCACCACTCCCCAACCAGTTTGCACCACTCTGCAACCAGTTCGCACCACTCCGCAGGTAGCTCGCACCGCTCCGCAACCAGTTTGCACTACTCCGAAACTAGTTCGCACCACTCCCCAACCAGTTTGCACCACTCTGCAACCAGTTCGCACCACTCGGCAACCAGTTCGCACCACTCCGCAACCAGTTCGCACCACTCCGCAACCAGTTCGCACAACTCCGAAACCAGTTTGCACCACTCCGCAACCAGTCCGCACCACTCCGCAACCAGTTCGCACCACTCCGCAACCAGTTCGCACAACTCCGAAACCAGTTTGCACCACTCCGCAACCAGTCCGCACCACTCCGCAACCAGTTTGCACCACTCCGTAACCACTTCGCACCATTCCCCAACGAGCTCGCACCACTCCTTAACCAGTTTGCACGGCTCCGCAACCCTTTTGCACCACTCCGCAATGTCTTCGCACTTCTGGCCAGACTCTGGCACGACTCTGGCACAACTCTGGCACAACTCTGGCACAACTCTAAAAAAACACTTGCACAAGTCTGGCACGACTTTGGCAGAACCCTGGCTCAACTCTTGCAAAACTGTGGGACAACTCTGGCACAACTCGACCAAAACTCTAGCACAACTCTGGCACAATTCTGGCACAACTGTGGCACAACTCTGGCACCACTCTGGCACAACTCTGGCACAAATATGGCACAACTCTGGCACAACTATGGCATGATTCTGGCTAAACTCTGGCACAACTCTGGCACAACTCTGGCACAACTCTGGCACAACTCTGGCACAACTCTTGCACAACTTTGGCACAACTCTAGCAAAACTCTTGGACAACTCTGGCACAGCTCTGGAAAAACTCTGGCACAACTCTACCACAACTCTAGCACAACTCTGGCACACCTCTGGTACATCTCCGGCACAACTCTGGTACAACTCAGGCACAACTCTAGCACAACTATGGCAAGACTCTGGCACAACGCTGGCACAACTCTAGCACAACTGTGGCACAACTCTAGCACAAATCTGGCACACCTCTGGCACATCTCTGGCACATCTCTGGCACAACTCTGGCACAATCCTGGCACAACTCTGGAAAAACTCTGGCACAACTCTGGCACAACCCTGGCACAACACTGGCACAACTCTGGCACAAGTCCGGCACAAGTCTGGCACAACTCTGGCACAACTCTGGCAAAACTCTGGCAGGACTCTGGCACAACTCTGGCACAACTCTGGCACAACTTTGGCACAACTCTGGCACAACTCTCGCACAACTTTGACAAGACTCTGGTACAACTCTAGCAAAACTCCGGGACATCTCTGGCACAACTCTGGCAAAACTCTGGCACCACTCTACCAAAACTCTAGCACAACTCTGGCACACCTCTGGCACATCTCTGGCACAACTCTGGTACAACTCTGGCACAACTCTGGCACAACTCTGGCACAACTCTGGCACAACTCTGGCACAACTTTGGCACAATCTGGCACCACTTTGGAAGAACTTTGGCACAACTCTGGCAGAAATCTGGCACAACTCTGGCAAAACTGTTGAACAATTCTGGGACAACTGTGGCACAAGTGGGGCACAACTCTGGCACAACTCCGGCACACCTCTGGCACAACTTTGGCACAAATCAGGAACAACTCTGGCACAACTCTGGCACATCTATAGCACAACTTTAGCACAACACTGGCACAATCTGGCACAATCTGGCACACCTCTGGAAGAACTCTGTTACAACCCGGGCACAACTCTGGCACAACTGTGGCACAACTCTGGCACAATTCTGGCACAACTATGGCACAACTCTGGCACAACCCTGGCACAACCCTGGTTTGAATCTGGCACAACTCTGGCACAACTCTGGCACAACTCTGGCACAACTCTGGCACAATTCTGGCACAACTCTGGCACAACTCTGGCACAATTCTGGCACAACTCTGGCACAACTCTGGCACAATTCTGGCACAACTCTGGCACAACTCTGGCACAATTCTGGCACAACTCTGGCACAACTCTGGCACAATTCTGGCACAACTCTGGCACAACTCTGGCACAATTCTGGCACAACTCTGGCACAACTCTGGCACAATTCTGGCACAACTCTGGCACAACTCTGGCACAACTCTGGCAAAACTAAAGTGCAACACTGGTACAACTCTGGTAAAATCTGGCACAACTCTGGCACAACTCTCGCACAACTCTGGCGCAACTCTGGCACAACTGTGGCACAACTTTGGCACAACTCTGGCATAACTCTAGCACAACTCTGGCACAACTCTGGCACATCTCTGGCACAACTCTACCGCCACACTGGCACAACTCTGGCAGAACTCTGGCACAACTCTGGCACAACTCTGGAACAACTCTGGCATGACTCTGGAACAATTCATGCACAACTCTGGCACAGCTCTGGTGCAACTCTCGTAGAACTCTGGCACAACTCTGGCACATCTCTGGCACAACTCTGGCACAACACTGGCAAAACTATAGCACAACACTGGCACAACTCTAGAACAAATCTGGCACAGCTCTGGCATAAATCCGGCAAAACTCTAGGACAACTCTGGCACAACTCTGGCACACCTCTGGCACAACTGTGGCACAACTCTGGCACAACTCTGGCACAATTCTGGCAAAACTCTGGCACAACTCTTGTACATCTCTGGCACAACTCTGGCATAACTCTGGCACAACTCTGGCACAACTCAGGCAAAACTCGGGCACAACTCTGGCAAAACTATGGCACAACTCTGGCACAACTCTGGCACAACTCTGGCACACGTATGGCAAAACTTTGGCACACCTCTGGCACAACTCTGGAACAAATCTGGAACAACTTTGGCACAAATCTGGAACAACTTTGGCAGAACTCTGGCACAACTCTTGCATAACTCTGGCACAACTCTACCACAACTCGAGCACAACTCTGGCACACCTTTGGTCGTCTCTGGCACAACTCTGGTACAACTCAGGCACAACTCTGGCACAACTCTGGCACAATTCTGGCACAACTCTGCCACGACTCTGGCACAAGTCTGGCACAACTCTGGCACAACTCTGGCACAACTCTGTTACAACTCTGGCATGACTCTGGCACAACTCTCGCACAACTCTGGCACAACTCTGGCACAACTCTGGCACAACTCTGGCACAACTCTGGCACAACTCTAGCACAACTCTGGCACACCTCTGGCACAACTCTGGAACAAATCTGGAACAACTTTGGCACAAATCTGGAACAACTTTGGCACAAATCTGGAACAACTTTGGCACAAATCTGGAACAACTTTGGCACAAATCTGGAACAACTTTGGCACAAATCTGGAACAACTTTGGCACAAATCTGGAACAACTTTGGCACAAATCTGGAACAACTTTGGCACAAATCTGGAACAACTTTGGCACAAATCTGGAACAACTTTGGCACAAATCTGGAACAACTTTGGCACAAATCTGGAACAACTTTGGCACAAATCTGGAACAACTTTGGCACAAATCTGGAACAACTTTGGCACAAATCTGGAACAACTTTGGCACAAATCTGGAACAACTTTGGCACAAATCTGGAACAACTTTGGCACAAATCTGGAACAACTTTGGCACAAATCTGGAACAACTTTGGCACAAATCTGGAACAACTTTGGCACAAATCTGGAACAACTTTGGCACAAATCTGGAACAACTTTGGCACAAATCTGGAACAACTTTGGCACAAATCTGGAACAACTTTGGCACAAATCTGGAACAACTTTGGCACAAATCTGGAACAACTTTGGCACAAATCTGGAACAACTTTGGCACAAATCTGGAACAACTTTGGCACAAATCTGGAACAACTTTGGCACAAATCTGGAACAACTTTGGCACAAATCTGGAACAACTTTGGCACAAATCTGGAACAACTTTGGCACAAATCTGGAACAACTTTGGCACAAATCTGGAACAACTTTGGCACAAATCTGGAACAACTTTGGCACAAATCTGGAACAACTTTGGCACAAATCTGGAACAACTTTGGCACAAATCTGGAACAACTTTGGCACAAATCTGGAACAACTTTGGCACAAATCTGGAACAACTTTGGCACAAATCTGGAACAACTTTGGCACAAATCTGGAACAACTTTGGCACAAATCTGGAACAACTTTGGCACAAATCTGGAACAACTTTGGCACAAATCTGGAACAACTTTGGCACAAATCTGGAACAACTTTGGCACAAATCTGGAACAACTTTGGCACAAATCTGGAACAACTTTGGCACAAATCTGGAACAACTTTGGCACAAATCTGGAACAACTTTGGCACAAATCTGGAACAACTTTGGCACAAATCTGGAACAACTTTGGCACAAATCTGGAACAACTTTGGCACAAATCTGGAACAACTTTGGCACAAATCTGGAACAACTTTGGCACAAATCTGGAACAACTTTGGCACAAATCTGGAACAACTTTGGCACAAATCTGGAACAACTTTGGCACAAATCTGGAACAACTTTGGCACAAATCTGGAACAACTTTGGCACAAATCTGGAACAACTTTGGCACAAATCTGGAACAACTTTGGCACAAATCTGGAACAACTTTGGCACAAATCTGGAACAACTTTGGCACAAATCTGGAACAACTTTGGCACAAATCTGGAACAACTTTGGCACAAATCTGGAACAACTTTGGCACAAATCTGGAACAACTTTGGCACAAATCTGGAACAACTTTGGCACAAATCTGGAACAACTTTGGCACAAATCTGGAACAACTTTGGCACAAATCTGGAACAACTTTGGCACAAATCTGGAACAACTTTGGCACAAATCTGGAACAACTTTGGCACAAATCTGGAACAACTTTGGCACAAATCTGGAACAACTTTGGCACAAATCTGGAACAACTTTGGCACAAATCTGGAACAACTTTGGCACAAATCTGGAACAACTTTGGCACAAATCTGGAACAACTTTGGCACAAATCTGGAACAACTTTGGCACAAATCTGGAACAACTTTGGCACAAATCTGGAACAACTTTGGCACAAATCTGGAACAACTTTGGCACAAATCTGGAACAACTTTGGCACAAATCTGGAACAACTTTGGCACAAATCTGGAACAACTTTGGCACAAATCTGGAACAACTTTGGCACAAATCTGGAACAACTTTGGCACAAATCTGGAACAACTTTGGCACAAATCTGGAACAACTTTGGCACAAATCTGGAACAACTTTGGCACAAATCTGGAACAACTTTGGCACAAATCTGGAACAACTTTGGCACAAATCTGGAACAACTTTGGCACAAATCTGGAACAACTTTGGCACAAATCTGGAACAACTTTGGCACAAATCTGGAACAACTTTGGCACAAATCTGGAACAACTTTGGCACAAATCTGGAACAACTTTGGCACAAATCTGGAACAACTTTGGCACAAATCTGGAACAACTTTGGCACAAATCTGGAACAACTTTGGCACAAATCTGGAACAACTTTGGCACAAATCTGGAACAACTTTGGCACAAATCTGGAACAACTTTGGCACAAATCTGGAACAACTTTGGCACAAATCTGGAACAACTTTGGCACAAATCTGGAACAACTTTGGCACAAATCTGGAACAACTTTGGCACAAATCTGGAACAACTTTGGCATAACTCTGGTACAACTCTTGCATAACTCTGGCACAACTCTACCACAACTCGAGCACAACTCTGGCACACCTTTGGTCGTCTCTGGCACAACTCTGGTACAACTCTGGCATAACTCTGGCTCAACTCTCGCACAACTCTGGCACATCTCTGGCACATCTCTGGCACAACTCTAGCACAACTTTGGAACAACTCAAGCACAACTGTGGCACAACTCTGGCATAACTCTGGCACAACTCTGTCACAACTCTGGCACAACTCTGGCACAACTCTGGCACAACTCTGGCACAACTCTTGAACAACTCTCGCACAACTCTGGCACAACTCTCGCACGACTCTGTCACAACTCTGGCACAACTCTGGCACAACTCTTGCCGAACTCTAGCACAACTCTGGCACAACTCTGGAACAACTCTGGCACAACTCTGGCATAACTCTGGCACAACTCTGGCACAACTCTGGCACAACTCTGGCACAACTCTGGCACAACTCTGGCACAACTCTGGCACAACTCTGGCACAACTCTGGCACAACTCTGGCAGAACTCTGGCACGACTCTCGCACAAGTCTGGCACAATATAGGCACAAATCTGGCACACCTCTGGCACAACTGTGCACAACTCTGGCACAACTTTCGCAAAAATCTGGCACAACTCTACCACAACTCGAGCACAACTCTGGCACACCTTTGGCACATCTCTGGCACAACTCTGATACAACTCAGGCAAAACTCTGGCAGAACTCTTGCACAATTCTGGCACAACTCTGGCAAAACTCTGGCACAAGTCTGGCACAACTCTGGCACAACTCTGGCACAACTCTGTTACAACTCTGGCATGACTCTGGCACAACTCTGGCACAAATCTGGCACAACTCTGACACAACTCTGGCACAACTCTGGCACAACTTTAGCAGAACTCTGGCACAACTGTAGCAAAACTCTAGGACAACTCTGGCACAACTTTGGCAAAACTCTGGCAAAACTCTACCACAACTCAAGCACAACTTTGGCACACCTCTGGCAAATCTCTGGCACTACTATGGTACAACTCGGGTACAACTCTGGCACAACTATCGCACAACTCCGGCCCAACTCTGGCACAACACTTGCACAACTCTGGCACAACTCTCGAACAACTCTGGCACAGCTCTGGCACAACTCTGGCACAACTCTAGCACAACTTTGGAGCAACTCTGGCACAACTCTGGTACAACTCTGGCACAACTCTGGCATTACTCTGGCATAACTCTGTCAAAAATCTGGCACAACTCTGGCACAACTCTGGCACAACTCTGGCACGACTCTGGCACAA
>SZWC01012461.1:60960-78866 GCA_023375785.1 Penium margaritaceum | reverse complement strand
ATGTACATGTGACTTAGGTATTTGAAGGTTCAGTGAAGCTTTGTACACTGAATTTGTGAGACATCCCTCGTCTCATGTTGACACAGCGACAACATCTTCCATGCTTGGGCATGGGGTTTCCGTGCTGGGTCTTGAAGAGAAAGCTGCGTGATGGAAAATGAATTTCCTGGTGGGCTTTTTGGTGTTCAGCCTTTGTGTTGTGACAACGCATCCTCCCCCCTTTGCTAAGGAGCATCCTCGCGACAAGTGCCCGGGAAAATACTTGTCGGGTCACAATTAAGTGCCACCATTCCCGAAGGAAAATTCTCTTCACGGGGCTTACGCCAGAGTGGTACCCCCGAGGGCGTGGTCAACCAAATCAAATCTCAGCCTCCAGAAGGGATCCTTAACAGGAAACCCAAGGGACAATGTGCATGTGGTCAGGTCCACATGTGGCTATCTCAGCCGGTTCAGTTGGGTTGGCTGAACGACCATTCCCAATGGAGCCCTCGGCTCGTTAGGTGACAGTGGCCAATGCTTGGCGCTTTTCTCACAAGTGTAAACATGCTGTGTGGCAAAGTTTATGAACCAACTGAACGTTACAGACCGCATGGTCGTACATTGTAAGCCGGACAGTGCCAACGGCACTGATCACGGCTTGAGGCTTCCTTGAGTGTATAATCGGACTGTGGATTTGGAATCTACAGGAAAAACCGTGCGAGATTGACCCAAGAACGGGGTCGATCCATCAAGAATTGAGGAAGTTACGCCCGGCCAAAGGTTGGACCGGCCAAGGGGAAAACAGGTGACGGGAATTCATCCCCAAGGACCAAGGCTCGACCCTCGGAAGACCCAACAAGGCCGAAGCGCCCCTTGGGGCCCGGTTAGTCAATGAGTCAAGGATCATTGAGGGCCAAGGGCGCTTCGGAATGGCGCCCCGATGTGTTATTACCAGCAAGGGCGCTTCGGACGGCCGTCACCGCCGCTAGTGGTGCTGCCAGCGGCAGATTATCGTGGTTCACGGAAACGACCATATCTCGGCCGTTCCTCCACGGAATGATGCAATTCTTGGTGCGTTGGAAATCTGGGAAGATGAGCTACGTGATGCTAAGGCAATAACGCTCATCCCAGGCCCATAAGGAGCCGTGCACGGCTCGGTGACCTCGGGTCGCCTAGGATGTGTCATCATGTACATATAGTCTTGTATGTTGACACTTGAATAATAAGTACAGTTTACTCCCACTGTGCCACATGTGTTCCCGTGCTCCCCCAAGAAGACCCTACGCTTCCGCAACCCCGGGAAGGTGTGCACCGGCCTCCCTTCGGTCGCCGTTGCCGCCGGTTGGTGCCTACACCATCCGGTTGAGGCTAGCACACCGCGTCCGATTTACACTTGGTATCAGAGCCACCCTTGGCTCAGGGGCACAATTTCCTACGTGGCAACCTCTCCTGGTCAGCGTAGACCAGCACGCATCTCGTCTCCTTGGCAGATCCGTGCGCAAGGCCAACCACGCACTCCGGTGACAAAGCGGTAACCGGAGGACCCGTTGAGGAAGAAGTTGTACCGGACGTGAAGATGACTTCAACCGGCTCGTCCTCGTTGGCTGCGGCGTTTGACGCACAAGGCGAAGTAACAGTAACCGCAGCGCTGCAGAAGTTGCTCGCCGAAATGCAGGCCAAGATGGACTTGTTGGAGAAGCAAAACGCGTACCTCAATCAAGAGCTCGCGAAGCGTCCAGTGCCAACACCAGTGGCAGTTGCCACTGCAAACGTACCTGCGGTGGGTGTCCCAAGCCCGCCCAAGCCGGAGCCGTTCGACCCATCGAAGAAGGATGGACCAGCTCCGTACGCTTGGATACTCGGATTGGAATTGTACTTCACTGCCATCGGCGTGGATGCCTCAAGGTACGAGGCGCGCCGCGACAATGCCGTGACCCTGTTGAGAGGGGCATCGTTGGATTGGTGGGCCGATGTGATGCAGTCAAATCCACACGGCAGTGGAGCAGCAATGGTCGCCGGCATTGCGGCCGCGACCGGAATCTCAACCCCATCGGCTCCAACCTGCAGCAGTGGCGACCCTACCCTGAAATGGCCGGCCTCGTGGAAGGAGTTCACGGAGTCGTTCATCAAGCGCTTCACCGTGGGTGACGTAAGGAACAACGCGCGTGCTAAGCTGCGTCGGCTTCGCCAAACTGGCGGCGTCGCCGACTACACCCGCAGGTTTCGTGAGATCATCGCCAACTGTGGCTTTGACTCGCACGAATTGTGCTTCCACTACAGCAACGGCCTCCAGAACGACGCCCGCGCTGTGACGGTGATGCACGACCTCAACGACGACCTGTCGGCAATGATCGCAGCAGCCGAACGGTACGATTCGCGCGTGCAACAGGCTCATGCCAACAGCCACAACTCTTTTGGTGGTGGTTACGGCAAGAGGGCCGAGAGCGACGTCACGCCCATGGAGATCGGAGCGTTACAACAGCGCAAGTGCTACAATTGTGGCAAGCCTGGCCACATTGCGCGTGACTGTCGGAGTCCAAAGAAGGGCGACGGCAAGGGTAAGTGGCAAGGGAAGGGGAAGCAAGCCACGAAGGAAGCAGAAAAGGTAGCAAAGGAGTCGGGAAACGAGGAGAGCCAGGAGTAGATGGCGTTACTCCTGGCTCCTCTCAGCCCAAACCGCCAGTTGACCGCCCACCCGAACGCCTTGCGGCAATTAAGGGGGTTTCCGAGGTCAAGGCATGGGACGCGGGGTACGAGGAGGAGCAGCCCGCACTTCTCTTGGAGGCGCGAGTGAAAGGCGTCAAGGAGAAGGTGGGGAGCCTGCTGGATTGTGGCGCGAGTCACAGCTTTGTGAGCATGGAGTGTGCTCGGAAGTGGGGCCTTGCGCTCACGAGCAAGAAGCGGACCGCCAACCAAGTGGACGGCACGATTGAAGTGGGGTACCTGGCCCGTCCCCTCTCCATTCGCGTGGGGAAGCTTCGCATAACGACCGTATACCGGGTGTGCCCAATGAAGGATTACGGTGTGATCCTCGGTCGTGACTTCCTCCACAAGTGTAACCCCGTCGTCAATTGGGAGGTGCGCACCGTCTCAGTCAAGCTCGGAGACAAGGAGTATCCCCTGCCTACGTGGTCCGAGGAAGAGGCCGCGGAGGAGGAGACTTGCGAGGAGGAAGCACCACAGCAGTCGGTGCCTCGCAAGGAAGAATCGGCGCCTATGATGCTGAACTTGGTGCAGCTCAAGCGCGCGATTCGAAAAAAGGAGCAGATTTTTCTGGCGTTCGTGCGAGACGTGGAGGACGATTTCGACGAACCAGAGGATGTGGCGCCTGCTGTGGCGCATGGGGCGACTCGTGAGCAGCCGGGGGTCCAAGGCAAGTTTGCCACGGTGCCCGAAGGGCTTCGGAAGGTGTGTACAGAGTTCGAGAACGTGTTCCCCGACACCCTCCCGGCGGGTCTGCCACCAAAGCGGGACGTGGACCATCGCATCGACCTCAAACCTGGAGCGCGCCCGCCTGTTCGTGCAACGTACCGCATGAGCGACGCGCAACTGCAGGAGCTCAAGAAGCAGTTGACCGAGATGACGGAGCAGGGCTTCATCCGCCCATCCTCGTCTGCTTACGCTGCACCTGTCTTGTTTGTGCAGAAAAAGACGGGGGAGATGCGCATGTGCGTGGACTACCGGGCGTTGAACGAGTTGACCATCAAGAACCGGTACCCGCTTCCACGAGCCGAGGAGCTCTTCGATCAGCTTCGTGCGGCTCGCTTCTTCACAAAGATCGACCTCCGTTCCGGCTACCACCAGATCCGCATCGCAGCAGATGATGTGGAAAAGACGGCCTTCCGCACCCGCTATGGTCACTACGAGTTCCTCGTGATGCCTTTCGGGTTGACCAATGCGCCAGCCACCTTCATGGCGGCGATGAACAACATCTTCAGGCCTTACTTGCATGAATTCATGGTGGTCTACCTCGATGACATCTTGGTGTATAGCAGGACGGCAGAGGAGCATGAGGAGCATGTGAAGAAGGTCCTCGAGATTTTGAGGAAGGAGAAATTTTTTGCAAAAATCTCTAAGTGTGAGTTCGCGGTGGGGAAACTTGAATTCCTTGGACACATAATTGGCAATGGACAGATTGCCATGGACCCGCGCAAGGTGTCGGCCGTGCAAGAGTGGCCGAAGTTGCGTAGTGTGCACGATGTGCAAGTGTTCCTTGGTTTTTGCAACTACTACCGCAGGTTTATCCTTGGCTATGCGGGANGCGGGAGTGTCAGCGCCACTCTCCAATCTCACTCGCAAGGATCGCGAGTGGAGTTGGGGAGTTAGCGAACAAGAAGCCTTTGAGAATCTCAAAAGGGCTCTGACCTCCGCGCCGGCCTTGCACTTGGCCGATAGCGGCCGTGAGTTTGAAATGGCGACGGATGCATCGGACCTGGCCATTGGTGGGATCCTTTTGCAGGACTTTGGCAACGGGTCGTAGCCGGTCGCCTACTACTCGCACAAGTTGCGCGGGGCGGAGCTGAACTATGCCACCCATGACAAGGAGATGCTCGCCGTGGTCGCAGCCTTCAAGAACTGGCAGTGCTACCTCGAGACGCGGAAATGCACGGTCTACACCAACCACCACGCGTTGAAGTACTTCAAGACGCAGCCGAACCTGAGCCGGCGGCAAGCGCGTTTGGTGGAGTACCTCGAGTCGCACTTCGACTACGTAATCGTGTATCGGCCGGGTCGCATCAACCCAGCCGATGCACTCTCACGACGACCGGACCTGATGATGCGGGTCGCGTCTCTCACCACCCACGAGGATGCCTTCCTTGTGAAGCTCTTCACGGAGGGATACGAGGCGCATGGGGAGTACGACGCTCGGAGATTTTTCTTCGAGGCGCCGTATTGGCGACGGCGCGGCACGCAACAGGTGGTGGTTCCCGCGGTACCCGCACTTCTGCAGCTGATTTTGGAGGAGTGCAATGACAGTGGCCCGAGCGGTCACTTCTCCGCCGACAAGACATTGAAGAATGTGGCTCGCTTCTTTTGGTGGCCGACCATGTCGTCGGAGGTGGCTGAATTCTGCCGGAGTTGTGACGTGTGCCAACGCCACAAGGCAAGGAGGACAAAGACCCCGGGTCTCCTCCAACCCTTGCCCATCCCCGAACAGCCGTGGTAGGACATCTCCATGGATTTCATCACGGGTTTGCCCACGACAGCGGCAGGCCACAATGCGGTGTTGGTGGTGGTGGATCGCTTCAGCAAGATGTCGCACTTCATTGCGACGCGTGATACGGTGGGCGCGGAAGGCACGGCTCGGCTGTTCCTCGAGCACGTGGTGCGTCTCCATGGCGTGCCGCGGTCCATTGTGAGCGACCGTGACCCGCGTTTCACAAGCAAGTTCTGGCGAGAACTCATGGAGCGGTACGGCAGCAAGGTGCAGCTGTCGACCAGTTTTCATCTCCAAACTGACGGGCAAACGGAGCGGACAAACCAGACGTTGGAGCAGCTCCTCCGTACAGTGGGTGATCCGGACGAGACGGCGTGGGACCTGCAATTGCCGGTTGCCGAACTGGCATACAACTCCGCCACGTCCGCCTCCACCGGCAAGGCGCCATTTGAGGTGGTGAACGGGACAGTGCCCGCCACGCCCCTCAGTTTGCACGTCGCTAGCAACCTGCCCGCGGTGGAGTCTACCGCACGTGACTTCAAGCAGATTTGGGCGGCGACGCGGCATGCATTGAAGAAGGCACAAGAGCAGCAGAAAGTACAAGCGGACCGCCAACGCGCAGACACAACGCTCAAGGTCGGTGATCGCGTGCTTCTCAACAGCGCGCATGTCAAGCTTCGCGGGGTCCGGTCGGACAAGTTGAAACCCCGGTGGCTTGGTCCGTTCGAGGTGCTCGAAATGCGGACACCCGTGGTGGCGCGGTTGGCTCTCCCGCCTTCCATGCCAGTCCACGACGTGTTCCACATCTCCAAACTCAAGCTCTACCATGATCCGGCCGAGCATTTTCCTGGCCGCAGTTGTGAGCCTCCTCCTCCGGTGGTGATCGAGGGCGAGCAAGAGTTTGAGGTGGAGGCCATCCTTGACCACCGTCGTCGTGGCCGTGGATGGGAGTACCTGGTCAAGTGGAAGGGCTATGATGCGGCCCACAACTCGTGGGAGCCTGACCGCAACTTCAAGGTTGGCGGGGTGAATGCCATCCTCCGGGAGTACCAAGAGCGAACCGGGACGGCTCGCTCCTAAAGGGGGGGGGTAGTGTAAGCCGGACAGTGCCAACGGCACTGATCACGGCTTGAGGCTTCCTTGAGTTTATAATCTGACTGTGGATTTAGAATCTACAGGAAAAACCGTGCGAGATTGACCCAAGAACGGGGTCGATCCATCAAGAATTGAGGAAGTTACGGCCGGCCAAAGGTTGGACCGGCCGAGGGGAAAACAGGTGACGGGAATTCATCCCCAAGGACCAAGGGTCGACCCTCAGAAGACCCAACAAGGCCGAAGCGCCCCTTGGGGCCCGGTTAGTCAATGATTCAAAGATCATTGAGGGCCAAGGGCGCTTCGGAATGGCGCCCCGATGTGTTATTACCAGCAAGGGCGCTTCGGACGGCCGTCACTGCCGCTAGTGGTGCTGCCAGCGGCAGATTATCGTGGTTCACGGAAACGGCCATATCTCGGCCGTTCCTCCACAGAATGATGCAATTCTTGGTGCGTTGGAAAGCTGGGAAGATGAGCTACGTGATGCTAAGGCAATAACGCTCATCCTAGGCCCATACGGAGCCGCGCACGGCTCGGTGACCTCGGGTCGCCTAGGATGTGTCATCATGTACATATAGTCTTGTATGTTGACACTTGAAAACAAGTACAGTTTACTCCCACTGTGCCACATGTGTTCCCGTGCTCCCCCAAGACGACCCTACACTTCTGCAACCCCGGGAAGGTGTGCACCGGCCTCCCTTCGGTCGCCGTTGCCGCCTGTTGGTGTCTACACCATCCGGTTGAGGCTAGCACACCGCGTCCGGTTTACATACATTGTATGGGACAGTACCAAGCTTGTCCGATACACAAGGTTTTCACAGCATAGGTCTCCCAGCACAAGTGTCTGCCATGTCTTCGTGATAGACGAGTGGTTATGTGGTAAAACTGAGACCCAGACGGAAGACACCTGAAGCCTGCCGTCTCCGCACTCGGTGGGACGAGTGGGTACCATCGGATGCTGTGTTTTTCGCTTATTGCTTTCTCAGCCTGATGAAGACGACGAGAGCCGCTCGGGCCCGTCAACCGATCATCATTGGTGTCACCTGTCAGGTTGTGAGCATCATCATGTGATGGATGCTTAGCTTTGCGACCCTGGGATGGGTGGCCAGGATCAGGCTTATTGGCCATACGACCAGCCACCATCATACCCATGATGTTCAGCATGCTGCTGAATGCATCCGGATGAACGTGCTACTTGAGAGCAAGCACACTCTTAGTGAGCAGGCTACGCTCAAGAGCATCGAGCAAATGCTCGTATGCCTTGGCGTTTTGCAAAAGGTTCAGTGCATCAGCGATGTTCGCTGGATCCTTCTGCGATCCCTGGTCTGCCTTAGACACGATGGTCATGTTGGCGGCCGTCGCACATGTCTGTGCTCTTCCACGTGTTCCTTGCTTAATGCCAGCCAGGGAGCCATCCTGGGGTTATGGGATTGGTGCACGTGCCAAGGTAGGCAGTGTGTTCCTCCCATCACCACCTACTGGTTTGCCATCTGGGTCAGCGCCACGAGATGTGTGACCAGCAGGTAGCTTAGGGCCACCGTTCCCCTCTGCTATAACCGGTTCTGTGTCCCCAACGTCTGCTACACCGGCGGTGCTAGTAAGGCCCTTGGACTTATTGCGAATGTGTGGAGTTGACGACACCTCCTAGGCATCTTCATTTCCCTCTGTAATGTCCTTAGCGGCAGGACTCCCACGGGGCGTCATCTTTGCAAAAGCGGCGGATGCGCCGTGACTGGTGCCTGTCCCACAAGCGCTCTTTGTTGGCGATATCGTGCGTGGAGCACGATTCCCGAATGCGCTTAGGCCAATCTCCTTTTCTGGAGTTTTTGGAGGGCTTCCTCCTGCCACGGACATGGGGAGACCACCTCCCACTATGAAATTTCCAAGTCCTGTGCGTTGCTACTGACACCAAAACCATATGGATTAGTGTCTTCGCTTGTAGCACACTTGTACGTCTCATCTCAAGTTTTAGCTTTTGAGAAAGAGATCAGGGATCATGGGATATATGACACAAGTACGTGTTACCCCGCTTGATTCATCCAACATCAAGTTCCGTGTAAAGGGGATGCATGTGTCACAATGTCAGCACAAGCACCCTTTACAACTGTTACATCATGTTGCTTCCACGCCCGTAAGCATGGGATCACCTTTGGTCATGTTGGACCATTGTAGTCCAATGTGGACTTCAACATGGTAACAGAGACCCTCACAAAGGGGACAAGGTAGAGGGCATCTCCACTGGTGTATCGAAACTCACTGAGTACGTGTGATCATGGAGGTAATCCATGTCCTTAGTGGACTTATGTCCCTTTTCCATGCATGGTAGCATGGGTCAAGCAGGAGGAGAGAATGGTGTTGCAACCATGTATTAAGTATGGAAATTCATGCCCGAAATGAGCATGTCAAGGTGTTGAGATTGGCAAAGGGCATGCCTTTGTCAAAGACCTTGGAAGCATGAAGTATGCTTTCAAAGATGGTTTCCTTGTCTGAATCATTCAGCAAAGGCGATAGTATCTCAGATGAGTCCACATCTAGATAGCCATCACGTACACAGGTGTGACAAGTAGCCGACACATGTTGGGGTCGTCATGCCGCGGACAAGTGTGTTTACCAGCTTGTCAAGTGCGTCAGGTCTGTTCAGTTCGTCAGTTCCATGGCCAGGAGTGTCACCATCAGTATGGCTGACCTGGAACATGTCACGAGCATGGTGCACCCTGGTCATGGAGGACAATGGCCCAAGAGATGGGCAAGCCACACGTGTTGAATAATGTCAAGTCGTGGCGTTGCCTATCAGCATGGAGGCTATGAATCATTCATGCCAGGTGTCACGAGCTCAATATCTCGCGTACCATTACCGTGGAGCATGTGACTTTGCTATTACGAACAGCATGCTTTACGGCCTGGTTTCCGTATGTACGCCATTGCTGACATGCATTGAGCATTGTCGTTCATCATGTGCAGGGCACATGGAATGGCATGAACAACTCTGTTCATGAGAAGGTGCGACTGAAGTAATACTTTTCTCGAGATCGCTTTTATGTTGCACTGCATGGGTATGACTCAACCGAGGTATACACTTTGACACGTGTCAAGTATGCCTGGTGTTTAAGTCAACCATATGCATTTGTGCAAGACAAAAGGGATGAGATTGTGAAAAATCACATCTCCATGAATACAACTTTGGAACCTCCACAGTTGGAGATGTGTCTAGGGTGCTGGATCTGCCCCTGACATTGTATTCAATGACATCACCGCTGTCATCCCGAGGACAAATCCTTCGGATGTCATGGTGGATCTAAAGGTTTGAGGCATACGATCGCGATCTATCATAATCCATGGAACATGTCCTGTCCATGAACAGGTTCATGACCACTAGGGTTTTTGACTGAATCAATTGAGAGCTGGAATCATTTCAGTCTTTGTGACTAACCACACTTGCTCCTTTGCTCGTGTAGCCCATGGCTAGAGCAATTCACTTCAGCGTTGAGGTACCATAGGTTCCTCTCATAACTGCTGATATTGTCCCCGTGCTGAACTTCCAGTCATTGACTAGAAAGTGTCAGGAGGAGGGAGGGCAAGGAGTTCACAATGCAGACTGTAGGCTATCTTTCAGCCACCCAGGCTGCTTTGTGACTATGGTGTGGTAGTGCCGGTAAATTCAGTGTTTACACACTGTGTTATCAGCAAACCTTTTCATTAGAGGCCCACAGCTGTACAAGGAAGTTTGCTGCTTGGAGTGCCCGCAGAGCTGATGCTGTTGCTGGCAGCACCGACATCGCCCGCCTTGCTGCATTCAGCACCGAGCATGTCCTTGCTGAAATGTCAGCAATTCCCGGCAAGATGATAGAGTTTATGCTATTGTTTGACAAGCTGGGGTGACTTGTGTCACCACCAGGCAAACCAGTAGGGCTAACGTCACTACATGAAAAGCGAGTATGTCTCACGTTGTTGAGTGACGAGTTAGTGCGTGACTTATGCTGCTGCTGGACCTGGCAACACAACTGTCGTCGCTGGGCAGACAAGCAAGGCTCATATCGTTTACTGAGCAGTACTGCACAACCAAGATTTTTGCTGAGTAGACCAGGTTAGCTGAAACCGTTGTCGGTCAAGCCAACACGAATCATGTTGCCGCTGGATATGTCAGCAAGGTGAACCACCCTCAGCATTGTGAGCGTCGCTACCAACAATGCTTGCAAGTCCGCTGTCGCTTTTGACGATGCCAGCTGGACGTGCGCCGCTGCTGGCGATGTCAGCAGAGCCTCTGCCACTGCTAGCGATGCCAGCAGGGCCTCTGCCGCTGCTGACGATGCCAGAATGGCCTTTGCCCCTGCTGGCAAGGCCAGCAGGGCGCGCGGGCACTTTACCTCCAAGGCCCTTCAGGCCTCCTCTGACTTTAAGGCATGTCATTAGGTTGAAACACGTCACAAAATAACCACTTGATAGTGGCATAGCTGGTGCGACGCCTATCCTCATCCGGAGGTCGTAAGTGCGACCGTTGCGCTTTTTGGGTTACATAGTAACCCTTTGTTTTCTTACTTTTGTCTGTTTGTGCCGCAAGAAAATCGTGATTGGTGGATCAATCATTTTTCTGACGTATCCACCAATCAGGGTGCAAGAATCTGTAGGACTGTATGCCCCCCCACGTCCGCGGACGCCCTGCAAGGGTTGACCCAGTACAAGAAAATCACGGACATCGACCTAGATGTCCAGACAGACCCCAGATAGTTAGGAATCACCAGTCCGACGCGAGAGCAACAGGATAAGGACTGTACGTTGGGTTGGGTCCAAACTTGGCCTCGCCCTGTTCTGTTTCACGGAACTGGTCATCATGACTTACTCTTGTGACTCGTGAACCCGACTTCAAACATGGTCAAAATGCAATTGAAAGAAAATAAATTCAACCACCGTCATAGAAGAAGGTAAGTAGATTAAATTATTCCTATAATTACGTCATATTATATTTCATAACATAATGAAACATTCAAAACTCATCCAAAATTTTCAAAGGTATTATTTTTGTGAAGTTCATAATAAATGTGTGAAACTAAAATGTTCACAATAAAGGACCAAATTAATCTCATTAAAATAAATTCATCATAAGATAAAAACAAAATTCATGAAGAAAAAAACGAGAAGAAATGCCTTTTGAGGTTCTTCTTCAATATGTTGGTGAATTGTTATCCATAAAGATGTATCGTCAAGCGTATTTTTTCAATTTTTGGTTGTTTGGTTTTTAAATGTTACATCCACACAAGCTGGAATGAATCCAGCATAGCTAGAGGTAATTTAGGAAAAGGTCGCCCAAACCATACACAATGTTTAAGAGCACGCATGTGCAAACAACAAAAATACTTTGAACAAATGCGGGTGACAGTTTGGAAATCCATTTACAACCAGGTTTTGCTTCCACGGACGAGGTAAAGTCTCGTGGCAAACCTTCCATTATGTGGTCCGGATTGTGGGCAATTATTTAGCCTATCAAGAGATGCTAATATGAATACCGTATTACCGCAATGATTCTGATGAATTTTTGCCAAGGTATTTTTTTCGGGATTATTCAAAGTACCGGGACCGAGTTTTGAACCGTTATGGGAAGTGCCCTCCTGGTGTTTCAGCCCAATAAAATTTGAAGTGTGCTAGCCGTATCATGTCCTCATATGCGAGAAACTTGTCACGAGGTCACCCGCGACCAAATTTGCTCTCTCGAACTGGATGGAGGTCATCGACGATTGGCCCCCCGCGTGGAGGTTATCGACGTCCACGCGACATCCGCGCTTGTTGGGGGCGTTGCCCTTGCTCGCGACCCAGGGAAACACCCTGAGTCGAACTGCCCCGCGAGGGGGTTTTTCCCCGCATTAATTCGAAGCCAAAACAGAAAACATTTACAATTGTTACAGAAGTACCTAGAAGGAGTATTTTCCGTTTTTGGAAATCATAAGAATTAATTACCTTCTGAATAACTCCGGTAGTATGGTACTTTTGCTCGGTTACTATGTAACCCTAGGCACGCATTCCGTGCAACACCTACCTCTTGTTTTGTTTTTTTTGGTGCTGTTGGCTGCAAGAGCGTGGCGGTGCGTGATAGCGCGTGCCTTCACGGCGTGTCCTTGCAAGGCTGCCACTGCTGGCGATGCCAGTCGGGTCGCGGCTGCTGGCAGCGCCAGTACGGCCAATGCCGCTACTGGTGATGCCAGCAGGCTCCAGCCGCTGCTGGCGACACCAGCAGGACGTGTGGCTCTCCTAGGCGCACCAGTAGGGCAAAACAGCACTGCTGAGCGTACTAGCAGGCCCAAACGGCGTTGCTGGGCGCACCAGCAGGCCAAAATGGCATTGCTGGGCGCACCAGCAGACAAAAACGGCGCTGCTGGGCGCACCAGCTGGCCAAAATGGCGATGCTGGGCCCGCCAGCAAGTCATCTGCTGGGCTACTCAGCAAGTTATCTGCTGGTTCAACCAGCAGGCCGTCTGCTGGGCGAACTAGCAGGCCATCTGCTGGGCGAACCAGCAGGTCGTCTGTTGGGCGAACCAGCAGGTCATCTGCTGGGCGAACCAGCAGGTCATCTACTGGGCGAACCTGCAGGCCGTCTGCTGGGCGAACCAGCAGGTCATATGCTGGGCGAACCAGCAGGTCATCTGCTGGGCGAACCAGCAGGTCATCTTCTAGGCGAACCAGCACGTCATCTGCTGGGTGAACCAGCAGGCCGTCTGCTGGGCGAACCAGCAGGCCATCTGCTGGGCGAACCAGCAGGCCATCTGCTCGGCGAACCAGCAGGCCATCTGCTGGGCGAACCAGCAGGTCGTCTGCTGGGCGAACCAGCAGGCCGTCTGCTGGGCATGCCAGCAGGCCGTCTGCTGGGAATGCCAGCATGCCGGTCGTTGTTCCCGTTGGCTCTTTTGCCATGAGGGTCATACCTGCACTCGTGCACAAAACAGGTCTTCACCCGTGGCAATCGACCAGCGCGTGGATGGCAAAACGAGATTTCTCGTTTTCCATCGTCTAAAACCGTGGAAACAACGTGAGGCGCAGCCGGGCCGCAGTCTTGCCTTTTGCGCAAACACGGCCTCACCATCTTGGATCGTTGCTAGTGTGTTGTTCTGCTTTGCTTTACAACAGCTTAGTCGCAGCAGCACCCAGCATAGACAAGGCGTGTCCTTCCACACAGAGTGGCGCTGATGCGCTGGCCCAAAGACGAGAATTCTTGTTTTCGGCCCTCGCAACGGCGCGTCTGCTCCAACACGGAGCCCGCTGGGCTGGACGCCCACATGAGAGGAGAGAGGTTCCGGCTAGGGGGGGTGAAGCGGCGGCGAGTCGTTTCATGGCGTAAGAAGACCATGGAGCACCGCCAATTACGCCATAGGGCTCCGCCGTTGATCACGACTCGGCTTAACTTGTTTGGGCGGCAGAGTCCAACCCCATTTGTCGGGAAAATCGGTCCCCGGAGGACGGTAAACGTGAACGGAATGCGAAGTTTGTCCGCCCGTTGACTGACCCCCAATCCGGTACAGTAAACAACGGAAGACATCTGCCACGGAGAGATCGTGGCCAGCTCTGATGCCATTGTAATAAACCTACTAACGAGAAGGGTAACCCAATCCCTCGGAACGGAATGATTGGCCTCGACGGCTCAACTAGCGGGTGAAACCCCACGGGGTCGGCGCCGGAGCGCGACCCACCGACCAAGTCATCGTCATGGGGAAGATTCTTGCAGGATAGAAAATATCCAGTTCATGTCATCGGATGGACCTGGACGGTCCATCCTCCTCCATTACAAGTATCAACTAGCCAATCAGTAGACAATGCAATCCTGACTTGGCAGATATTTCTCTTTGGGAATATACCCGACTTATCCCGAATTACCTGTTTGGGTAAATAAATACCCGGTTGGGTTACAGAGGTCAAGTCTACCCAAGGGGTAGTGACCTATTTTGTGCCATGGCTAGGTCGCCGTGTTACAAAAAATCTCCCTGGGCTCCAATAGCTATCAACAAGGCACCAGTAGGGAAGATACATACACTCCACCTCAATGAGAGTATCTTGGGAACATGAACCCAAACACCTCTGGGTTCAAATAATTGTTCTCCTCCCTCGATGCAAAAGGCTACAAATCTGTCCCCTGCAGCGAACAGTACATCCTCCCTAGATCAAATGATCATGGGAAGAGTAATCAAACAACGGCTACACCTGAGAGTGGATGGAGATCTAAAAGCGTCATGAGAAAGGGGAGGATGAGGCTAAAATGGCTACCATGTACACAACTCACTCATGCACGGCCTAACGTCTCTCACTCACCAACTCGAGAGTAGTACGAGAATAGTAATTCAGTCTCATGTCATACACATGGAGGCTTCCAGAGGACTCAGGTGGCAGGGTCCTAAGTATCACTCTTATCGGAATCAAAGGGTATAGGAATGGTGAAGACGCTGCCACATGTTCCATGGCCAGGAGAGGAGAGAGAGGCTACATCCCTTATATCTAGCAGGTGCTAAAGGTCCGAACCAGCATACTATCAAGCTGTGAGTAAGGAGAAGATGGTGCTAGAAGCTCCTGGAGTGGAGGATGGACACGGAACCGAACCTATCTATGGACATCACTCTTTCCGTTGGTGCATCAACTACACAATCCAAAGTGCGCAAGTGCTCTTGTGCTACAGCCAACTCACGGTGGAGAAGAGAGGCCCATTCACGTATGTTGGTATGATCTTCGTGAGTGATTATATGAAGCTCAAACCCAACATCCTCGATCACTGCTAATACGTCAATGTAGGTGGTAGACAAGGAGTCTACCACTTGGTATAGCACCTCCACTTCCATCTCTATTGCTAAAAAATTAGTGACTACATGTATAGCATCTCCTAAAGAGGTACCACTGCACAGGTCTTGAGAATGAGACAGATGTTCAACTAGGGAACTTGGACACGTGTCGGTCTCTGAGACAGGAGATGTGTAGGGCTCGGCGGAAGAGAAAGATGATACACATGCAAAGGAGAAGGATGGGGGTGAGCCGAAGGATGTCTCCAAGATGTTTGGGGTGTCATCGCCACCCACTACCTCAGGATCCTCAGGATCCTCAAGTGTGACGTTGTTTGAGGGTGTGATGGGGCCATTTGAGATATATCAACTACAACCCAAAGTGAGCAGCTCGGCCAACATACTCTATAGTGCATGAAACCACTCCTCGGGATCCCTCAGGTCATAATCGGCCTCATCTGTAGTAACTTCTTTGTTTACAATACTAGCCGCCTCAGTTGTGATGGCTGCACCACCTGCACCATCTTCTCCATCTACTACTTCAGCAGCATCGACATAATCGGCCTCACCTGTAACATCCATAGCTTCAGCAACATCCATAAAAACCTCTTTGTTTCTCCTTTCCAAGCTGCAAACACTTTCATATCCACCTTCAAATGATAGACACCACAACCAAAATGATTACAAAGATCAACTTCCGTGACTCACAGGGCCCACTCCATACAAACTCGGTCACAAAGGACATTTCCAATGAAGCTACGTCCACAAAATCATTGAGAATTTCTCCTACCTCTGCCTTCTCCTATGTGCAGTATGCACTTATCTCTTTGATGTTGCTGGGATTTCTTCCTTGGAAAACCTTTGGACCTAGACAGGTCAGAAAGATGTCTTACAAGTCCTCCTGAATCAATTAACAAACAACGTCGCATTGGATGTCATTAAATATATAATTCTCCACTTCAGAAGTTGTGATATCACATCTCTTAGGCCTTCACAAGTTAGTCATTAAAAACCATCAATATATTCTTAACCCTTTGACTGAATCCACACTTTGGGAAAACCATTCACATTATTCCCATTATCATGCAAATTCTATGCTTGGTGCAGACAATCCACCTGACAAGCTTCAGGATTGTAACTTTTCATTGGGCGGCATATGGATTACGAGGTCCATTTCCTAGTTGAACAAAAAAATGAATATCTCCTGTTGGAGAAGAATTTTCCAACGGATTGTGGAGAACTTTTCTGCATCTGGCTCGCCTCTCATCCCATGCTGCTGCTTCAGCTTGCCCTCCTCGAGCCTGTGGCCCCTCGTTGTGTTATTACCCATGTAGTTCCACATCACTCATTATTGTGCACACTCTATAAATACATGAGAACAAGATCCTACACCCCTGTGTAAAGGGATTCAGAAGGAAGGGCCAATATTGCCGGTATTTGTATCATCTTGCCAATCTTTCATGCTTGCAAGAGTGAAGTGACATGAAAAGTCAACCAATATCGTCCAGAGACAAAACGTTGGGTTAAATGTCAATTATTGTATAGACTAGAAGTATAGTTGCATTAAGTGGTATTGACGACTGTGGAAATTTTGCAAGCCTAGGAAAACTTGTCTAAAAAACGATTGGGATCACATGAGGAGAAATAGAAAAGGCCACAAGAATTTCACCTCTCAGGTAATGATTTTTTGTTTTCAATTTTATTCTTTCTCCCCAGTCATCTACATCACCCTTTTGTTTTCTTAAAGACTCATCCTTAGATGATTTTTCTGCATCCACTCTTTGCAAGAACGAAAATTCTCACTTTGGTACCTCCCATTGACATGATGGCTTCTTTTCTAGGAGACCATGTTTCACACAGTTTTCTTCAGTCCATTCTCCTCCTATCGGGCTTGCCAATGTATCAGCATCTTTGATTCTTTCCCTCTCTCTTGGGCACAAGCCTCCATGCCAGATAACCCATACCTCACACTATCCACAACTTCACAATTTTGGACCTTACCGCACTCCCTACCACCACAATCTTCCACATGGCCCCTGCCTTCCCTCCACAATGACCAGAACTCGGGGTCCTCCCTTCGCTTTGGTTACATCCTCACCCATGGGCCTGGATCCATGTATTCACTGGTAAGCTGTAAGACACAGCTTCCTTAAACGACAAGAACGTCTTCATAGTCCTCCTGGCCCATCGATTAGTTGTATTGCAATGTCAGCCCCCCCCCCAATGGGGGGGGGGCTAGACATCTATATATGTATCTATATCTATATTTATATCCATATTTATATCTATATCCATATCTATATCTACATCTATATCTTCATCTATATCTATATCTATATCTATTTTAATATCTATATTCATATTAATATCTATATCCATGTATATGTATATCTGTATCTATACCTATATCTATATCTATGTCTATATCTATATCTTTACATACAACTATATCTACATCCATATGTATATCTATATTTATATCAGCATCTATATCTATATATATCCATATTGATATGTATAGATATTTATATATTTATATATATGTATTCATATCTATATCTATATCTATGTCTATATGTGTATGTATATGTATATTTATATCTACACCTATATGTATATCTATATGTATATGTATTTGTATATCTATATCTATATCTTTAACTATATCTATATGTATATGTATATCGATATCTATAACTATATCTATAACTATATCTATATTTATATTTATGTTTATATTTATATCTATATCAATATCTATATCTTTATTTATATCTATCTATATCTATATCTATTTCTATATGTATATCTTTATATGTATCTATACCTATATTCATATCTATATCTATATCTATATCTATATCTATATCTATATCTATATCTATGTCTATATCTTTATCTATATCTATATCTATATCTATATCTATATC